>PVIH01013717.1:0-57061 GCA_004025045.1 Sigmodon hispidus | reverse complement strand
GAGGAGGAGGAGGAGGAGGAGGAGGAGGAGAAGAAGAAGAAGAAGAAGAAGAAGAAGAAGAAGAAGAAGAAGAAGAAGAAGTAGTTCCATCCAGAACCTCTAAGACCTTGTTCCCTGGACCTGAACGCCCAGGCTCAGTCGGGCTGAGGCCTGACACTGTGGGCTGACACTCAGGTTACTTGGAAGTGCTCAGCACTATCTGACTTTCATGCCTGATCGCCATAGGAGTGGGAACCAGAAGGCCCTTGGCCACTACTCTTTGCCAGGGCAGGAAGCAGGCAATGAGGATCCTGAAGGGTCAGGGCAGAGACAGAAGAAAAAGGACCTGCAGGCAAACCCTAAAAGAAAGCCAGAGGGGCAGGTAGTACCCAGGTGGGTGGGGAAGAAGCTCTTGGCAGCGGCTGGTGCAAGCTGGGAACCAGAGGCTTATGGGAGGAGAAGGCATAGGCAGCTGCTTGAAGTAACCTGAGTCACCGTGAGTGAACAATGTACGGCAGGAAATGGAGCTGTCCCCCGGGAACTCAACCCATTCATTCATCAGCAACTGTTAATGGGGTGTCTTCTATGTCAGTGCTTCCACAGCTTTGCCTGTTCTGTGGGAAATCAGTTCCCTTAGTGAATGGTGGCATGGAAAAATAAGTGAAGGAACCAGCCTAGAGCCAGGGTAATGCGAAGTTCACACCAGCCTGGTCTGCAAGAATCAAGGACTATGAGGTGGGCCAGCACTTAGCCAGTGAGGACTGTCCATGCTAAAGGCTGGGGCTGATGGGATATATGTGGGGTGGGGAGGGGATCTTGAAGTAGGCTTGGCTTGGGGTGGGCCTACTGGAAGGGTCTGGTGAACACCCATGCTGACAGAGATACAAAGTCTCTGTCCCCCTCTTCCAGCTCAGTATTCACACCTGGGAAAAGGTCACTGGTCCCCACAGCTGTCTCCTCTGAAGGAAAGGGAACTGGAACCAACTTCTTGCAACTCAACTTTTCTCTGAGACTGGTGGAGGAGGGGCATCCTGCCATGTCCCCCAGCTCCTGTATACAGAGCTCTCTGCAAGGACCCACCCAGGCCCTTCTCTGCTGCTCTCCATCCAGGGCTGGGTGACTCATCCCTGCTCTGCCTGATGCCCTCCCTCCCACGGGTCTCCACCCTCACCCCCAGCTTCAGCAGCAGGCCCAGCTCTGAGCAGTGATGAAGGCTGCAGAGGCTAACCTGCTCTGAAGGAGGAAGAGCTGGGAAAGACATATAATGGGGGAGGGGGGGTAGAAGCCATGGACCACTGCTGCTGATGAGCCCTAAAGATACTTCCTCAGTAGCCTTCTGGGCATCAAGCCCCAGACAGCCCCCAGACCTGCTTCCCTCCAGTGCCCGGCACCTGAGCTTGGCTCTGGACTAAAGCCTCCTCTCCCCTTTCCTTAGCTCTGCTGTGTCACGGCCTTCCTGGCAAGCCCTCTCTGCCATTGGGCAGGCCCACCGGCCCTGCTTGGCCTTTGTAGCCACAGCCTCCTTCCAGGTCTCCAGGTTTCCAAGCCAACTGGTCTCCTGAAGCCAGAGTTTCCTGAAGCCTAGACGAGGCAATGACCTGCCAAGTCTCGACTTTCCCTAGCTTCCGGATCAAATCCAAGTTCTTCTGCAGCTTCCGTGTGCACACCTGCCCCATCCAGGAACTCAGAGCTCCAGAACGTGGCCTGGCCTCGGCACTGTGCCCCACTGAAGTCCTGTCTCGTACCCATCTCCTATCTGTCAGTTAGTCACTGATCTCAGCACTCATTTGAAGGCTCTCCTTGTCTCTCTGGAGAAGAGGGCCCAGGTCTCATCTCCTTTCATCTCCCCAACACAATAGCTTGGCAGAGCAGGTAGAAAGCGAAAGAAGAGGTTTGTTAATGAATAAGCAGCTGAGACAGGGAAAGAAAAAAGAATAGAGAGGAAGAAGAGGCAGGTAGAGTCATCAGGGACACAGGTAGCTACCAGGCAGAGAGAAAAGAACAAGGTTGGAAAGGGGAGACCGACCCTGAGACCCAGAGTGAGGCCAGAGGCAGACAAAGAAGCAGAATGGGAAAGCCATGGCAGAGCTGGGTGGGAGGGAGGAGCCGCCAGGAGACAGCTGAGCAGATATAACTGGATCAGAGATAACCCTGCTCCTGCAGTGAGGGGTGTGACTCACACACAGTAATACCAGACACAGAGAAACAGTCTCACACTTGGCACACATATGCATTCAGTGTGCAATGGCCCAAACTTCTCAGGTGCCTGCTTGGGATTGGGGAACCTTGTACCTTTTTGTGGGGGCCACACAGTCCATTCATCTGAAGGCTGTGTCACACACAGCCACCCACAAACAAACCAGTTCCATACACAGAAGCCCAGATGTAGAGTCCTCCACCCCCATCGAATTACTCTGTGCTCAGAACAGAGCCACCCTCTGGTATCTATAGTTGTTTGCTTCTGTTTTGCTTGGCTTCCTGTCAGAATACGATCCTCATAACAACAGGGTCTGATAAGTGTGATTTGATGCCAAGCTCCCGCATAACACAATGCTTGGCATGGCATATAGTATATGCACTCCTTAAATGTATGGACTCTTGTGATTCTTGCCCCAAGCATAAAGATCTAGAGATGTGTCATATGCCTGTCTTCTGGGAGCCCAGGCTGAAAGGCAGGAAGGCAGTAGTATACTAGAACCTAGCGAGAACCAGTTAGATGGCGCGGCAGGTAGAGGGGCCTGCCACCAACACTGAGAACCCGAGTTCAACTTCTGGGACCTGCATGGTGGGAAGGAGTCAGCCCTGACCTCCACCCTCCTTCCCTCTGCATATGCATGTGATACAAAATATGATAAATAAATGCTAGAAAGCCCCAGAGAACAGTGCCAGCTACCCTGAGCCACTGACCCCAGATTCCATTTAATGGCAAAATTGTGTATTTGGCATGAGACTCAACATTCACGTGTTTTTTTTTTTTTTAATCTCTGTAGGGACCTATGGCATCTACACTAACATAAGAATGCTAGAAAAGGACATGAGAGGGTTGGGGACACCACTAACCTGACACCTACCCCGAGCTGTGTCCCTCCATCTATAGCCAGAGGATAATCACCTGCCCAGGTAAGGGGTCTGGGCTGTGGTGGGATTCTATGCCCATCTATGCTTGTTGGCAACCCAGGCCTGTGGAAATACTCTAGAGAGGCCTGGCCTAGGTCCCAGACCTCCACGGAGAGGAGTCTATAGGGTCAGGGTAGCAGGGCTCTGGCTCCAGGTGGTCCAGCCAGGCATGCAGATACAAGGGAGGAAAGAGAACCCAGCTATCTCCAGGACTCGCTCTTTTCTCTCATCTCTTGAAACTTTAAACACTCTTGGCTGGAAACTGAGCTGAGGCTCGTTAAAGTTTAAAGGCTGGAGCTTGGGGAACTGGGTGTGGAGGGTGCTAAATCAGCCTAGGAGCTGAGGGTCCCCCACCCCCAAGAGTACATAGCCTGCGCCACACCACCCACTGTCAGGACGGGGACCACAGGGGCTGTGCATCCCACCATCTTCCACCTTAGCCTCTGCAAAGTCAGTCTGTACTTTGTCACCCCTCCTAATCTTCCTGGACTGACCCCAAACTGCATTGTCCACAGGCCCTGCTTCAGCAGACTCGATACCATTGCCTAGACAAATAGAGCAGCAGCGGCGATAGCCTCTTCTCCCAGCAAACCCTGACACCGTAAGACACCAGGTTCCAGGAAGCCAAAGGCCTGGTCTACCTCTCTAACCTCCTTCTAGGCCCTGTTCTCAACTAGGGCATCTCTCCAATGTCCGGTCCTGTCTCCCCATCCCAACCTTTCCTCTTCTCTGTACAGAAGACTCCTACCCTCTCTTCTCAGTCCCCAGGCATATGCACTCCAGGAAGCCTTTCCTAATCCTGAGCAGTGGCCAGCGCAGTGGGAGCCCCTTGATTCCCAGCTGTCCCCTGCTTCCAGCATGGGCCTAGGTGGAGAGGCTATCCAGGCTATCTATCCAGTGTTCACGGATGGGTAACTGAGGTAGCAGAGCAGAGGCAAGCTGACGCTTCTGTCCACGGTGAACAGATGAGGAAGCGGCCTACCCAGGGCCACTCAGCAAAGCCTTTGTATCCTCCACTCAAACAGGCACCTCAGCCAGAAAGGCATCCTCACCACCTCCACCCACCACTGACCATTCTATTTTTCAGGGTCCCTTCCCCAAAGCACAGACTATTAACTCCCTGGGCACCTCTCTGGGACTGTGCTCCCCAGGAAAGCTCAGGAAGCCCCTTCTGGTAGGTATCCTATGTCAGATCAGGCTACAGCCTACCCAAGACAGGGATCCTCAGAACTATCCCTGGATTCAGAATGCCCACCTAGGAGCATAGACCACCAAGACCTTAGTTGAGCATCATTGCCCCATGCCCTGCAGTGAAGTCTCACCACCTTCCACCTGGCTAAGGTTAGGATTGCCTCTACGAACTACCAATCCAGCAATGTCCCATAGAGACGGACAAACTGACCCTGGAGAGGCAGAGGCCAAGCCAGGACCTGAACTCCCCCAGCTCCAGAGCCCAAAACCATATCTCCTACCACCCTTGCAAGGTAAGGAAACAGGCCTAGAAAGGTGCGGTGACCCTGCAGATCACACAGTGAGGCCTGGACTTTACCCAGCTGGGTCCCCTCCAAGGTGCCCGCTCACAATGACCCAACACAGAGACCCAAGGACACAGGGTAAGTCTCCATGACGTTCTGGAGACAGAAAGGTCCAACAGGACTGAGAGCCAGGCCAAGGGACAGAGAAAAGGCAGCTTTGTGTGAGTGTTTGGGGGTGGGGGGCAAGGTCCTGGGTTCTGATCCAACTTCAGTGATTTATAACTATTCAGTCTTGCACAAGTGAGCTCCTCTCTTTTTATTGGACCGATGACCCTCCCCAGGATGATGGCGGATGACCTTATGTCCCCAACCCCTTGTCCCTGAGTGAGCCCACATGTCACAGGAGAAGGCATCGCTCATGAGATGAGGACCTTTCGAAACTGGCTTGAGAGACTGTACCCCAGGGGCGTGTGGCCTGGGACAGGTGATCAGTGAGCCAGGGCCAGGAGGGGATAACTGGAGAGTCCCCCAAAGGACTGGAAGTCAGCAGACAGGTCCCCACTAGCCAGTTTCCTGCAGCAGGGAGGCCCTCAGCCAGCCGCACACTCTCAAGAACTCTCTCACACTTGCTCAGGCTCGCAGAGCCTGACACAGTCTGCTTTTATCATAGGTCTTGGTTCTTCCTCGGCTCACCCCTGCCTCTGTGTGTGCTCACAAACCTGTGCTCCGTACAGTGAGCCTGGACCCACTTAGAACTGTCCTCTCTCTCTTTAATAAGGTCTGAAAATGTTGAGAAGAATCCAGGTGTCCTCTGCCTGTCACATGGAGAGGCAACAGTAGGCATCACAAGTCCTGAACATAGATCATCCAGAGCACAGCTGCCAGGGCTGCCCTCCATTACTCACCCACAGCCCAGCCACTGAGGTCAGAGGCCCTTCAAGTCAGGAAGGTCCGACGGTAAATGGCCAGACAGCCCAAAGAGTGGAAGGGATGTGTCTCAGTCACATACAGCAAATATATATATATATCAGAACTAAATGATTCCCTGAATGACTGAGATGTGTTTTCTGTTTCTCACAGTGAGGACAAGTGGGGCTAAGCTTTGGGAAACCTGCATTTGGCTTCTAAGCAGTCCCAAACCCTGCCCCTCGAGTCCACATTCAGCATCTGCCTCTGATCCTGGGCCTAGACTTAGAGGCAGCACTGTCTGCCTCCTGTCCACTATCCAGAGCCCAGATCAGGCCTGAAGCCAGCCCAGGCTGGAAGCCAGAAGGGTGGGAAAGAGTAGGGGTACCCTCCATCAACCCCTTCCCTCTGACCTGGCTCTGATTGCTAGGCCCAAAGCCATGGGGCTTCCAGGGACCTTTGGACACAGAACTAGAGAGAAAAGCAGGGTAAAATCGATCAAGTAAATAGGAAGGTGCCATCCCCCTACCCTCACAGGCACAGAGCACAGGGCATGCCCTGGTACAGGAGAAAGGGCAGGAGAGGGCACATAATCCCAACAAAAAACTGAGGCTGAATCCCAGCCTCCTGAAATGACGCAGTGATCTCTGGGACTCTGGCTTCTACCTGGGCAAGAGTCACTCACCCCTCTGGGCCTCAGCTTTGTCATCCATCAAACAAGAATAGGGTGATGAGAAGTTAGTGTCCTTTAGTTCTTCAAAGAGTTATTGATGGGGGTTAAAGGCCAGTGTTGCCTAAGAATGCGACGAGGTCAGCAACTCTGGAACATGCTGGCCTGGGTGGCACTCCTGCCTCAGCTGTCAGGTATCCTTTTTTTTTGGTCTGTTTCTTTCTTAGTAACACAAAGACAAACTGATGACTCCCCAGGACTGGCCTGAGGCTAAATCAGATAACCAAGAGAAAATGCTTGGCCCGGAGCAGGGCACTTATCAGAAATAGGATTAACTGTGTGGCCACTGGAAGTCCTGGAATCTAGGGACAGGAAGCTCAGAGACCTCTTCTGCTCATCTCCCAGAGTTCCTTCTGCTGTGCTGAGAGGATCAGGCATGGAGGCTAGCCACTGGTGATACCATAACTAAAATATCAGTCTCCCCTGGACCTAGGTTCTGCTTTCCACCTCTACTGTGGAAAATGAGGCTGAAGCAATATAGAAAAAGAGTTAGAAACAAACAAGACCAGATTTGGAGGCTAACCCATCATCAAGGCTTTAAGCTTTCTCTCTTAGGACTTAGCCATATGACCATGAGCTAGCCCCTGGCGTTCTCTGGACCTCAGATCCTTGCCTGCCCGGTTGAAGAAGGATGGGATTATAAAGCAGGCTGTACACGAGTCTCGTCTAGTACCTCAGCCTCTGTTCAGTAGGTGAAGCACTGGAGCCTGTGTATTGGAAAAAACCTATGTCCTGCCCAGAAGCCCATAACACCACAGTCTTTTTAAATATTCTCCATTCTCTAGTCTGAGCTAGCTGCTGGGGTCTGTTTGAGGCCAACTCCTATATCTGCCAACTCCTCTCCTGGGCAAGACTGGGTTTATCATTAACCAAGCCATATGGAGGAGGCAGCTCCACCCTGTTGACAAAGGGTGGGAGTACCCACACCACACACACACACACACACACACACTCTAGAGAGCCAGCCCTGTAGGGAAGCCACGTTTCCCAGCCCCTGAGATACTGCTAGTTTCAAGCGTTTCCAGTCACAGTCCACTACCTTTCACTTTGTCCCTATGTCTGTCTTTCTCCAACATCATTGCCCTGGTGGATACTGCGAGAGAAGCCTGCGTGCAAGCAGCACCACCAGCTGCCCTTTCCTTCCTGCCCCTCAGACTCAGAGGCAGGCTAGGCCCTGGAGAAGGTCAGAGGAAGGAGGCATACATGCATAGAGAGCCAGGGTCAGTTGGCCAGGGCATACAGAGACACAGAGGCAAAGGACAGCAGGAAGAGCAAGCCAATTGTGTGGGGACAGGTGGATAAAGCTGTAAATGATTAAGACCAGGCGGAAAAGCATAGGGCCAGAGGGGAAAAGACAGTACCTCTTGGTGTGAGGCCAAGAGTCCCAGATCAAGCCCTAGCAGGAGGGACCCTGTTTAGTCCAGCGGCCTGGCCTCTAAGAACAGGAATGAATCTTCGCCTGACCCAGAGCAACAGAAGGGTGCAAAGGAATGACCTTTCACAAACCCTCTAAAGAGAAGTTCACATCCTGAAATGTGGCACTCACAATAAAACCACATGTGTGTGAGACGCTTACTGAGGTCCCGAGAACAGGATCTCTGCCCATCAAACCCCAAGCCTGCCCTGTCATAACACAGAGAGAATCATGGGACTGGGAGGAGGGGAGAGGGCAGTGAGGGGCTGAGAACACAACTGTTTGGTGAACTGGTTTCCTATGACCCTAAGTCACCCCCTAGCTCACCCACCCCCACCCCCCAGAGTGGCTCAGGGCAAGGGAGCCTTCAGGAGCTGCAGTCCTGGAGGCCTGATGGAGACTCAGAGCCTGGTGGAGCAACTGGGCAGGGACAGGGTGGACTACTGGGATCAAGCAGGGAGGAATCTCATCCTTGGCACCTGCAGGAAGCAGAGCAGAAAACCCATCTCAGAGAACCAGGGTGAAGGAGCAAAGGACCCATTCTCCTGCCTAGTAAATCAAGCTAGGGGTACAAGTGGAAGCTATTCTGGACGAAATAACCCTGAGAGAAACTAGTCCCCTAAGTGGGCCCAGCAACCACACGTCTCCCAAACAGACAGGTAAGCCTGGGTTAGAGCAGAGTGAGTCAGGTAAGTCCTATCACATCTGGGCCTCAGTTAGCCCATGTGTGTAATGGGAGACCATGCCTCTTCCCGGTTTATAGGAGGAGACTCTGGGCCCAGATGCACCCCTCTGTGGGCCCCTGGCCTGAGTCAGGACAGGAAGACTCTTGCTAACTCTTGCTAAGGAGCAGCGGAGCCTGCAGGCAACCCTACCTTGATCTTGTGCAGAGTCCGATCCATCTCCACAGCCTGCACCCACACAGACACGCCAGCCTTGCTGTAGGTCAGGTTCCAGCCCACCTCGGCCTCACACTCTGACCGGAAGCTGCGGAAGTCCTGGTCATCGGGCACCTGGACACTTTCGCGGCCCAATGTGGGCCGAGGCCCTAGGGGTTCCGTCGAGGCAGCTGGCTTCTCCATAGGGAGCGTGGGGAGGCCCGGAGCCCTGGTCCTAGTCCGACACTCCTGGGTCCTCCGAGGAGGCTCCGACAACGTCGACGCAGCTGCAGATGCTGACGCCACCTTTCTGGGACCTGCAAGACCGGTTTGGGGACCAGAGTCAGCGCGCTGGGGGCGCGGGTGGGGCTAGCCGGGGTCCCGGAGCAGCGGACAGCTCGAGAAAGGCAGGTGCTGGCCCCGGGCGACTGTCGATCGGCACAGGACAGTCACTAGGGTCACCCTCCTACAAGGAGCGACCTCGCACTTCCCAGAAGCGGCAGCGGGGTTGCTGCGTAGCGGGTGCAGGAGCCCGCGGGAGCCGGGCAGGACCCTGGGGATCGCAGGTGCGGGTCTGGCACCGAGTCCCCGCGCGCTGCTCACCGGACTCGCTCAACTAACTCGGCAGCGAGCCGCGGGGGAACCGGGGGATGGTGGCCGACTCTCACCTGTGCGGGATTCTCTGCTGGGGCCCGCCGGGGCCGGGGTGCGAGCTCCTCCGCCGCCGCCGCTGCTGCAGCCGCTGCCCGGGCGACCGGGGGCCGCGCGGGGGCCCTAGGGGGGAGGAGCAGTGGGTCCCGCCGCCGGCCCCGCCCCGCGCCCCCCGCCCCGCGCGCCCCCTCTGCCCTCCTCCCTCCCGCTAGGCTCGGGGCACCGGGGCTCCGCTCTCCTCGGTCGGTATTTTCCAAGCAGCCGAGGTAAGATCTGCGGGAGCACCGAGCCCCGCCCCACCCCGCCCCGCCGGGTCCTAGCGCCCGCCCCCGTGAGTCCCGGGGAAGGGACAAGGTCCGGGAGGTGCTGTAGACCAGCTAGGGATCGGTGAGCGGTAGCCGATGTAGCTAAGTAGCAAAGGAGGAACATGGGCTCTCTCAGAGTAAGCACAAGGTGCAGAGAAAGAAGCTGGAAGTTAACTATGAGCCGCTTTTCTCCTCCCGGTTCCCACCCTTGCAGGTACACGCTTCTGCAATAAACAGCCTGCTCACACACACAACACTTAAGAGATTCAAAGTGGGCACACACACACCCATGACAATTGAGAGACTAGCTAGTAGGAATAGGGATGGCAGCCCCTCAGGAGCCTAGAGATAGCCACAGCTTGCAACCCCCAACAACCAAGAGCGTCTATAACCCACCACATACCCAACTCAGTTCCCAGGAGGGTGTGCAACTGTGATCCAGCTTTAAAGGATCAAAGTTCACAGGCTGGCCAGAATTTGGCAAAATGTCTATTTCAGTCTTACTCTGGCCTGAGAAAGGTGCTGAACAGGCCCCTCCTACAGCCCTATTTAGCAGTTTTCAGCACCCACCCCTCTAGTTCTTATCCATATGTGCACACACCTCCCATAGACTACACCAGCTCTCAAGAGCACAGAGCCCTAGAGCCCTGGTGCTCCCCTCCCCCTCCCCCTGCAGAATAGAGTGCAGAGCCCCACCCCATAGCCTCCTGTAAGATCTGTCCACTCCTCCGTCCTGGGAGCCCTCTGGGTTCCCGTACCAGTTCTGCCCCCAGATAATCAATGTGAACTGGGGCTCAAATTTTCTAGGGTCAGGCCAGTGTGAGTGTGACAGTCTGTCTCTGTCACTGGTCCTGGGCCACAGAAAAACGGGGAAGGCCCATGATGTGCTTGCTCCTGATAAGCTTGCTAAGTTTGCTAATAGGAATGATAAGTGACCACGGTTGACCCAGTGTCAGAGCCGGCTACTGGCTGTCCCCACTAGAGACAGAGCACTAAGCTTTTGCTCAGTGAGGGCTCTCGATTTTCCTTCTGCATTCCCTCTCTGGGCCCTCACCATGCTTCACCATGCAGAATTCTTTTCTTACAGTGTTAAGAGAAAGTTGAGGAATCAGCACTAGGGGTTCAAAAATAGATGTGGTCTTTTTTTTTTTTTTTTTTTTTCCCTGAAGTGCTCAGGGCTCTGAGAGGTTTGTAAAATCATGCCCAGTTTTAAAAATGAGCAGGAAGCTGGATGTGGTAGCGCAAGCCTATAATCCCAGCTACTCCAGAGACTGAGACAGGAGATACAAAGATCAAGGCTTTCCTGGGCTACATACCTAGTTCAAAACCAGTGCAGGCCACCAAGCAAGTAAGACCTTGCCTCAAATGAAAATAGATAAATAAATCAAGGCTGAGGCTCTAACTTTGTGGCAGAGCCCTAGGTTTAATTGTTAATAACACAAATAAAAATAATCAGGGTTAAGCCAGTAGCCACATGACAAGTGACCCTGAGAGGCATTCTACAAAGTCAGTCTTCTTTAAAAAAAAAAACAAAACAAACAAACAAACAAAAAACCCTGCAGGTCCCTGTTAGACCTGTGCAATGACCTTAGATACCCAGGCCTCCCATCTGCAGTGTGGGAGGTAGCATGTCACACACACACACACACACACACACCCTCTAAACCCACTCTTTACAAGTGTCTGGGAATGAGTAGGTGGCACTGGGGGCTGGCTTTGAGCTTGGGAAGCCTCGGGCACTGCCTCTGCCCAGTACACCTTCCCCAAGCCTCAGTGTGTTGGTAATAACAACACTCCCAGGGCTGCTGTTGGCCCAAAGGGGACTGCAGCAAAGCCAAAGGCAACTTTGTGAACTGGATCCTCGGGGATCGACCATGAGGTAGAGAAAGGGCAGTAGTTCCCTGACTGGCTTTTTGAGCCCTAGTAACAGGCATCTGGGCAGATAGCAGACAGCAAGATACTAAACCTCCTTCCAGTCCTGGGTGGTGGGGAGATAAGGCTGAGGTGAGAGCAGGGGGTGGCTGTGAAGAGGGCAAACTGACAGAAGGGACCTCCCCATCCCTAGGGTGCCAGCCTGAGGTGAAGACAGCCTGCTAGTGAGGGACAGATGACAGGAGCCAAGCTATCACTCAATCTGGATGAAGAACAGTATTTTGGGTCTTGAGGGTCAGTAATAGTAGGTGACTTGCTGGTGGATGAGCAGCAGAAGGATGTCACTTCACCCTGCTCATTAATTTGTCCATGCATGACCCCCACCATAGGAATTTAGATTGCCCTGGCTCTGAGGCTCTTGACAGCCTCTTGAACATGACAAAGTAGTCACAAATCCTGTTGTACCACACCCCTAAACAGAAGAGACAAGAAGAGAAAGCCAAGGAGATAGGGAACCAGCCTGGCAGAGGGCAGAAGAGTCTGGATGTGAGATCCAGGACCAGCCACCCCCGCTTCCCACAGCCAGGCCGTGGACCTGAGTTTAAATCCTAACAACTATTCTACTATATCGGATTTCTTTTACTCATTCCACCCCTAGATAAGGAACCAAAAATACAACTGGAAGATGGGTGGAGCAGAGAAGGATGCAGTGTCCAAACTGTGGTTCTGGTTTAAAAAAAAAAAAAAAAGGCAAGATTAAGGAAACATCATGAGCAAGATTAAGGAAACATCATGATGTGGTTAGATTCTGGTGCAAGATTAAACAGTGAAAAGGTTGGCAAAGCAAGACGCCTGATGTGCCCACTCAGTGCCCAGAGTGATGGCCCTCTACAGAAGCTGGGTAATTCACCTCTGTAAGTTCTAGGCCAGAGGCTGGCCCGCTCTTCTATGGCTCCCTACTCCAAAAAGCTTGGCACTGAGCTGGTGCCATAGGGAAAGAGAGCTAAGAGCTTATGTGAGAGAGTAATCAGTAAACAGAGACTCAGGGAATGTGAGGGGTCAAGGCCCAGGGCAGGCACTGAGCAAGCCTGGGCCTCCCATGCACCCTCATAAAGAGGGAAAAAAGTGCTTAGGGGTCCTTCAGCACCTCAGCACTACGGTTCCTGTAACAGGGAGAAGCAGAGGGCTTCTGAGATTTATGCTAGATAGCTGATGAAGAACAGTATTTTGGGTCTTGAGGGTCAGTAATAGCAGGTGACTTGCTGGTGGATGAGCAGCAGAAGGATGTCACCCTGCTCATCAATTTGTGCAAGGGTCATGCAGAACCTGCCCGGAGCTACCTCTTTACCTGCTCCCTAACGCCCTCAACTCCCGATACCAGTTCTAAAGACACTCAGACTGAAATCATCTGGACCCACCCTGACAGGCAGAAACACCGAGGCCCACCCAGAGAGTAGGAGTCACTAGAAATAAAAACCCAGAAGCTGGGTATGGTAGAGTATGTCTGTAATCATAGCACTTCTGAGGAAGAGGCAGGAGGTTCACGAAGAATTCAAAGTCATCCTCATCTACATAGACAGTTTGAAGCTAGCCTGCGCTGCACAAAACAAAAAGATTCAGTTCTCCTAACTCCTAGTCAGAAATTGACCCCACCCTGGTTATATACCATCCTTTCTACTTGTAGGGACCTTGACAAGTTGACAAGTTATTATTTTAACACACACACAGAGACAGAGACAGAGAGAGAGAGAGAGAGAGAGAGAGAACCCATCACTTTGCTTTTGTTTTTGTGAAACATGGTCTAACTCTAGTCTAGCTGGCTGGTTTAGAACTTGAAGCAGTTCTGCCTCAGTCTCCAAAGTGATAGGATTCCAGAGATGAATCACTCATGCTCGTACTCAGTCTCAGCTTGAGTAGGTGCCCATCCCTACTCACCATCTAGCCAGACAGACAGACGGAGGCCTTTGGATGATAATCACCCCCCACGGGCCCCTTTTCCCCACCTTCCTCCTGGGTAACCCTGTCTGCCACTAAGGGTGGAATAAAGGCTGAGAAGTTGTCTAGGGCAACACAGCAGTGCCCTGAAACCATTGTTCTAGAAGACTGGACAGTAACTTGTGTGACCTCATCAGGAAATGGAATGGGGAGGTGGTTCCACACCTAGGCCTCAGGACAGAATACTTCAGGCCTCCAAAAATGGGCTTGGCTTTGAAAGGGCCATGTCCTACTACAGTGACAATAGGAGCTGTATCCAAGCCCCACAAGATCCGGATCTAAGTATTTACTCAGGGTGAGTCTCACTGCTGGGCCTCACTAAGCAAACAGCCCAAAGCTGCCCTGAGGGAACCACTACCACCAAGCCAAGTTACTCAAGGTCATCTACATCTCACTCATAATGACCCTGTCACAGCCACATATTGTTACCTGCTGTCCTAGCCGTGTTCCACACAGACACACATCATCTCAGTTACATACATGGCCAGCCTGATGCCAGGGCAGGTACACATATGATCACACACAGCATCAGAGTGAGGTTGCCAGGTGAACAATGCAGGATACTTGGTAAAATTTAAATTTCAAACATACAGCCAGAGTGTGATGGCTCATGCCTTTAATCTCAGCATCCCAGAGGCAGAGGCAGGAAGATCTCTGTGTGAATTTGAGGCCAAGTTATCTCCATAGTAAGTTCTAGGCTAGCCCAGAGCTATTCAGTGAGACCCTGTCTCAAACACACACACACATCCCAAATAATTTTGCAACAAATACATCCCAAATATTTGCTAACTTGGAAATCTTCCATTAAGGAACTGCTGAACCCACACTGTCCAGCCTTGCAGTGCCTGCCACAGCAGTTCCCACAGACCTCAGGCACCTTCTATGCCCGTTAAATACACACACTGCATCCAAGTAACAATGGTGCACACGGCTCTGCACATCCTGCACCCACAACAACCACAGGCTGCTGGCTAGGCAGGGACCCTCAGCTCCTTGGACAGCAAGGAAAATGAAGTCCAAGAAGAACCAAAGTCTACAATAGGTATCTCACCTTGAAGTCTCCTGGCTATGGAAAGTCAAGCTAGGGTCACAGTCATAGTATCACCCCGACCACTCCTCAGAGGCCTACACAGTGGTGACTGTTTAGGGCCCACAGGGTCCATCCAGCTTTGAGATTAAATTTAAAAAAAAAAAAAGAGTTGTGTGGGCTGTGAGAAGGGGGCCACTGTCGCAGGAGCCCCAAGAGTTATTGCCCACTCTGGCAGAAGAAGGACTGGAGAATCTCCTCCCAGTCAACCCTCACTACCTAGCCTGAGCACAGAGCCCAGGGGAGGGCTTGAAGTCAGCAGATGGATCCGGTGCCTCTAACAGGAAATTCAAGGGTTTCTGGAAGGCTACATCGACCCAGCTGTCAATCAGACAGTTCTCGTAGGCATCAAGACCTTGTCAACAGGATCCCAGCACAGGGGTGTGGTGGCCATTCAGGCTCTGGGATCTTTTTTGAGGTGGGAGGGTGGGAAAACACTCTCTTGGTTCTTTTAGAATCCTCTTAGCTGCACCTCCTAACTACTATTCTCTTATCTCAAGAGAGTTCCCAAAGATTGAGGCAGGAGAGCCAAAGGATGACACCCCCACCCCAGGACCTGTCCACTGTGAACTTTACTGAGTGACAGGCTTCTCTCTCCCCAGAGGCTGGTGATGCCCCAGGCAGTAGAAGCCTAAAAAGCCTGGAAGGGCAGTCCCAAGAACTCAGGGCACAGGAACTAGACCACAGATAGATTGGGCATGAAAGGGGCCTGGGGATGGGGTGAAGTACCCAGCACAGTAGTCCAGGAAGGAGGTTTGGGCAAGGAAGCCAAGCTGTCTGAGTCAAGAACTGAATGCTCAGGACCTAAAACAGGTTACTTGCCCTCAGTATGTCTAGACTGCCTTGCTTTTTTTTTTTAAACACTTTTATTTATTTATTTGCCTTGGTGTTTGCCTGGAACTGGAACTACAGACAGTTGTTAGCTGCCATGTGGGTGCTAGGAATCGAACCCGGGTCCTCTGGAAGAGCAGAGGGTGCTCTTAACCACTGAGCCATCTCTCCAGCCCCGACTGCCTTGCTTCTAAGATTGTAGGCTGATGAGATTTACATTGTTGCAATGAAGTCACCGAGCAGGGAGAGGGTGCTGAGCTCAGTGCCCTGACCACAGTGGGTTCTCAATAAGCACATGCTGGATGCTGGCATATCATCCCCCCTACCTTCATCCTTAACTCTGAGAAGAACTGCAGGTGGCCTGGTTGTGCACCCTTTAAAAAGCTTCCTTCAGTGGCATCCCCTGCTTATGTTCACACAGTGCCTGCCAGCAGGGGACAGGGAGCCTGGCCCTTCCTATTCATAGAGCAGAGAAGTACTGAGCAGAGGGACTGTTTCTCCAGCTGAGTGAAGGAAGAGCTGGTGTGGGTGGGCCTCCCCTGGAGCTCTGCTGGAGGTTCTAGGTCAAGCTTCAATCTAGGATCAAAAATCTAGTCCTGAAACAACCCTACCGTAGGATCAGCTGCTCTGGGACATGGCTGCCCTGGGGGACTATTCCTGCCCTAAGTCTTATGGAGTCCTAGGTCAGTGGGTATCACCATGTCCTCCCTGGGGGAGGCTGCCTCCTTCAGTATCTTCTAAATTTAGGGCTTGATTCTGTGACTCATTTCTGAATCTGCTTGGATTCCTCCTCCAGGAGTGTGCTCCCACGGTATTTTTATCCTCCACTGCCACAGACTGAAGATTACAGGCCCCAAATCCTGCAGGAGCCCCACACTAAGAAGGGCCCCTATTCCCTATTGTCTGGCTTGCTCCGGAGCCTCTCTGCCCAGATCCTACACTCTAGGCCCACATCTTCCTCTTCCCCAACCAGAGCCACTGATCTAGATGTGTGGCCTGTAATCCCAGGGGAGAAGAGGGTCCTGCCCCCTGCCTTCTAGACACAGCCCACACCTGAAGGCTGAAGGTCTGTTTCTTTCCCAGACTCCCTCCCTCTGGCTTCACTGCTTTTTCTTCTCGGCCTCTAAATAGGGAGTTTGAACCATTACTTATAAAGGCTTGGACCAACGTTGAAATTACCCCTGAGCCAGACCTCCACACACCTTCAAGCAGGTGGGTGGTCCTGGGATGTAGTTTCTGATGTCTGGTGGATGGGTCCTGTCTGTCATTTAGGACCTCCTCTGGCCCCAATGCCTGTTCCATTCCAAGAAAGCATAGGCTAGGAATCCAGACTTCTGTTCTTCATGGGGGAAGATCCTTCACTACTCCACACACTGAAGGAACTTGAATGAACCCTGGGTTCCAGTGCGATCAAAGCTATAATGTGTTGCATTAATCCTAATTGGTCTTATAAAAACCTGGAGGCAGATACTGGGGTAAAGCTGAAAGATCAGAGTGGGGGGCAAGCCACAGCCACCTCTCACTTCCCCAATTCCTCAGCCTAAAGAGGAAGATCTTGTGTCCAGGACTCCTCAGTCCTCAGGGAAGGGGAGAACTGTCTCCTCCCCCTCTGCCCAGCCACCTCACTTCCTGTCTCAACCTTCCTACTGCTGGGATTAAAGGCCTGTGTGCTTCCCAAGTACTGGGAGCAGAGGTGTGAGATCCCAAATGCTGGGATTAAAGGTGTGTGCCACTGAATCTGTTTCTCTTTTAGTCTGGATTAATCTCATGTAGCCCAGTGTGGCCTTGAACTCACAAAGATCCAGACAGATCTCTGCCTCTGCCTCCTCAGTGCTAGGATTAAAGGTATGTGCCACTACTGCCTGACCTCTATGGCTAACTCTGTGGCTAGCTCTGCCCTCTGATCTTTAGGCAGTCCAACCTGGGACAAGAATTCCCTTCACCCTGGGCCTCTGGATGTGAGGAGAGCAGTACATGCACTGGGGTTATTGCTGCAGACATCTTTCTCCCTGAGCTAGAAGAGAACATGAGAGCCTAGGCCCCCCTTCACTTTTAGATATGTTGGCACCCCAGAGTCCTGTTGTGGAAGTTTGGAGATAGACAAGCACAAATGTAGGGCTGCCGTCTGGCTGAAGCCTGTTTCAACCTGTCTTTCCCAGAAGCAGTGATAGCCAGTAGTTATTACTTACCACATGCGTGGTGCTGTTCTTTGTACAAGACAGGTTATAACTCATTTAATTTATAGTTAACCCCCTAGACAGCCCAGGATAATGCTTATCACCTCCACTTTAGGAAAAATCTGGAGCCCTAAAAGAGGGGCAGTGAATTGTCCAAGGTCACGGTATTGACTCTGTGAGGGCTAATGAACACTCAGGGCTGACAGCAACTCTGGCATCCATTGGTTCTAAGAAAGCTCCTCTCAGGGTATACATCAGATACTCCATAAATGTTTGATGATGATGCTTGGTCACTGCCATGTAACGGAAAGATCTCCATCCTGGTCCAATTCTATCCCAACTCCTGTGTCTCCTTAACTGAGTCCTTGTCTTAGGTGGCACATGCCTACAGAGAACTCTGGAGGCTGGAAAAGGGAGGATTATGCCAAGTCTGAAACCAGTCTAGGCTATAGAACAATATGCTATCTCAAAAAGAAATCCAAGCCAAGTGTCAGAAGTGGCTGTGGTGCATGAGCCTTTAATTCCAGCACTTGAGAGCCAGAGGCAAAGGCGGGTGGATCTCTGTGAGTTCAAGGCCAGCTTGGCTAGCATAGTGTATTCCAGGATAGCCAGGGCTATGTGAAGAGACCCTAATTCAGAGAGAGAGAGAGAGAGAGAGAGAGAGAGAGAGAGAGAGAGAGTGCTCCATTACTCCATTGCTTAATATAAAGGGGTTCCTGCAGCCCTCAGCCTCTGGCTCTTCTAAGTGGGAAGCTCTATCTGGACAGCAAATGCAGAGCTGTCTCCCTTCCTACAAAATCTCCCTCAGAAGCCAGGTGGTGGTGGTTCAAGCCTTTAATCCCAACACTCAGGAGGCAAAGGCAGGTGAATCTCTCAGTTTGAAGGCCAACATGGTTTAGAGATCCAGTTCCAGGACAGCCAGGGCTACACAGAGAAACCTTTTCTCAAAAAAACAAAAAAATAAAAAAAAACTGAACAATAAGATCCAAATAAAATGAAAACACACACATAGAAAGAGAAGATAATTTACAACCCCACTCCCTGCACAAGCTTTTTTTGAAGGGGCTAATGTATCATATCCCAGGCAGGCCTTGAACTTGCTATGTAGCTGAGAATGACCTTGGACTTCTGATCCTCCTGGCTCCACCTCCTGAGTACTAGGATTACAAAATGTGCCCAGAATTGAGTTTACCAGGGCTGGGGCTGGAAACCAGGGCTTTCTGCATGTTAGCTAGTATTCCACCAACTGAGCTACATCCCTGGCCTTCCAGTTCCTTCCTCAGCCTTAGTTACCCTGGCTGATAGCAACAGTGAGTGAGGACCAGAGGATTAGATATTCAGAGGTGAGACATATCTTGGATTTCCATTTCTACATACATACTAAGGAGGCCTCATAAGCAACCAGACCTCAGTGTGTCCCAGTCTTTCCCCTCATCTATCTACACGTGAAGTCTCTGAGAACACTCTATAAACAGATGCTTAAAGCCTGCAGCTACAAGGAACAGAGACATAGAAAAAGTTCAAGTTCACTTGACCTGTTTGTGGTGTGGTGTGTCCATGTGTCACCTCATAGCTACATGTTCCAAAGCTCCCTCTCCCCCGTTTTGGTTTTTCAAGACAGGCCCTCTCGGTGTAACAGTCCTGGCTGTCCTAGAACTTTCTCTGTAGATCAGGCTGGCCTAGAACTCACAGAGATCCACCTGCCTCTATTGCCCAAATGATAGAATTAAAGGTCAGTGTACCTACACTCTGCTTCCAAAGGCTCTTAAGGCCTCAGTTCAGTGTGCATCATTCATTCCCTATCATCGGCATGCCCCAGGCTCAAGAGTCTGGTGCCTTTCCACTCTTCTCGTTTCCCTTAGTGCCCCCCCCCAACTCATCTGCCACACCTAGGGGTACTGTCATAAGAAGCAGGGTCTGTACAGCTCCAGCTACACTGTTTTCTTCCTCCAAGAATGCTCAGATCTTCCCCTGCTTCCTGAGACTGTTGGTCAAGTCAATGGGCCTTCCTCATCAGACCTAACTGGATAAGAAACCGAACTTTGACTCCTCCAGGGCTTTCTGGAACAGGTGGGCTTGTTCAACATCCAACAAAGACACTAGTCTTTGGGATGCCAGGAAGGGCTCTAGGCCCAAAGGTAAAACGGCTGGACTCTGGCCCTTGCTCACACAGTGACCTGTGCTAGCTCCACGCCTGTTTGGTGCCCTTGAGTTTGCAATTTGCAAAAAGAGGAAATGTGTCTCCGGGCCTGCAATCAACTGACTAATAATCTTCCGCCTTTACAAACTGCTTGGGAGTTTCATTTCCATCCTTGAATCTCATTTGATCCTCCCAACAAGATGATTCCATCTATAAATGTCTGAGAACTTAGGTTCCCAAGGAAGTAATTTACCCAAACTAAGTCAAGCAAGTCAAAAGTTGGAGGCTTGGACTCTATAGCTCTGGAATCCCTCTCTGGCTCTTACAAAAGTCCTGTGTGAGGATCAAAGCAATGATGGGATTGTGCTTTGAACACAATAAGGACTTCTGACAACCAAGAGGACAGTTTCTTCACTACTGTTATCTTTGCTCAGGCGCCCCCGCGCGTCTAAAAAGAGGCGATCCCATCGCGCAGGCGCCTTTTGGTGTTTACTGAAGCTGCGAGGTGGGCAGCTGCGCGTGCGTTTTTCACCGAGCCCGCCCCGAGCTCCGGGGCACTAGAAGCGACACCGCAGCGCTTTAGTGTCTGTGGCCGCCCAGCTACAGCGGTCTCGGTATTTCCCGAGACGTCGTCACAGCCATGGAGCAGCGAAAGGCAGCGAAGTCGCCGCCCGGTGAACCGCCAGTCCTGCCACCTACCGCGGCAGGAGCGAGCGCCAAAGGCGCGGATCGCAGTGGTTTGGGCGATGTACTTAGCCTTAGGAGCTCTAGGGTCGGAGCGCTGTAAAAACTACATTTCCCGAAAGGCTCTGCAGAAATGCATGTTGGGAGTTTGGAGACTGTAGAGGTCTCATTCTAAAAGGTTAAGCAGTAAGCCAGGGTTCTAAATCAGCGGCGGTTGGTTCTAAGGACATGTTAATTACACAATAGCTAGCTTGTGTCTTAGAAAGAATACAAAATTGTTTGCAGCTGCCACTCCGCTTGTCAGTAGCACTCAGATTACCATTACTTTGTGTAGGTGTTTGTGCAGCTCAGTTGGAAAGAGATCCTGGCAGTCAGGATCCCAGGCATACTGAGCTCTGCAGCTGGAATGGAAAGGCATTCAGGCAATCGGGAGTCAATGAACACCACAGGCCACAGTGAGCATGGGTAGCAGCTCACAGCCCTCCTTCAGGGAAAGGCTTCCCCGGTTGTTAACAGCTCTGGTCCGGCAGGAGAGGGCCTCCCCAGTGAAGTTGTTACAGCTCAGCAAGAATGTTACAGTTTCTCTCCCCTCGGCTGTTCTTAGACCAGGCTCTGTGGTTGTCACTCAAACCTCATTCAAGAGATTTATTGGGAGGGAATGGTCCAGAAAAGTGTGGCTGCCTCAACCCAGGGTGAGAGAGGACAGCAGGGAAAGGGCTGTGGGCAGGGTTTATAAAGGGCTTCTTGGAGGTGGAGCTTTCTAGGGAGAAGACTTCCAGCGTGGGGATTGGTCAGAATTTTAATCCCTGGTTCTGGTGTTAGGGTTAAAATGTTTCTTTCACTGGCTCTTTTGGGCTTTGGGGCTCTAATTTCAGGGCCAGGGCATTTTTCTTTCACTGGCTCTGATTCTAGGGCCAAAGTATACTTTTTTGGTGCTGGTTTCAGAGTCAGGGCACATTTCTTTGGTTCTGGGTTCAAGAATAAAGCGTTTCTTTCACTGACTCAGATCTCAGAGCCAGGGTAGGTTTCTTCGGCTGGCTCTGGGTTCAGGGCCAGGGTAGATTTCTTTGGCTGGCCCCTTTTCCCTACACTTTGAACTCTTTTCTCCTACTGCTGTTAAATCCAACCCTGTGTGCGTGTGTGTCTGTGTCCTAAGTGCTGTGATTACAGGTCTGTGCCAGCACGTCCAGTTTAAATAGAGCTTTGTGCAGTAATGGCAGTGTTCTCTGCCTGCACAGTCCAAAACTGTTGCCATTAATGTGTAGCTATTTAACACATGGCTAAAAGCCATGGAAGAATGAAACACTTTGTTGGCCTTGGTCTTGGTGCCTCACACCTGTAATCTCAGCTCCCATGAATTGGAGATGGAAGAGGCATGAATCTGAAGTCAAACTGGGCTGCATAGTGGGACCTCAGTGGTAAAATGGTAGCCTAGCAGACACAAGGCCTGTACTCCATACCCAGCAAGCCCTAGGACATACACCACAGTAAATGAATAGGGTTTTTTGTTTTTTGTTTTTTTGAGACTAGGTTTCTGTGTAGTCCTGGCTGTCCTGGACTCACTCTGTAGACCAGGCTGGCCTCAAAGTCACAGAGATATCCCCCACTCCTCCCACCCCCACCTCTGCCTCCTGAGTGCTGGGATTAAAGGCATGCACCATCATTGCCCATCAAATAATATTTTTTAAAAAAATATTTGTTTATTTATTATATATATAGTGTACAGAAGAGGGCGCCAGATCTCATCATAGATGGTTGTGAGCCACCATGTGGTTGCTGGGAATCGAACTCAGGATCTCTGGAAGAGCAATCAGCGCTCTTAACCTCTGAGCCATCTCTCTAGCCCCAAATATAAATTTTTGATGTAATTAGTTTTAACTAATGTAAATGGCTACCTGTGGGTAGGGCTACTTTACTGAACGGGCTACTTTACTGAACATAAATCAAACCTGTTACTGTCTCCAATACAGTGAGGCATGTGGTTGTTTTTCTTTTTTCTTTTTTTTTTTTAAACTTTATTTATTTATTTATTTATTTGTTTGTTTATTTGCCTTGGTGTTTTGCCTGGAACTGGAACTACAGACAGTTGTTAGCTGCCATGTGGGTGCTGGGAATCGAACCCGGGTCCTCTGGAAGAGCAGAGGGTGCTCTTAACCGCTGAGCCATCTCTCCAGCCCCCATGGTTGTTTTTCTTCTTACCCTCTCACTTCTTTCTCCAGCGTTTGTCTCTTGCAAACCAAAAATTAGTTTGGATTGTAAAAATCTTCCCTACTGTTCATTAGGCTGGAATAACAGGGACAGAGAAAACCAGCTGTAAAATTAACAGGAAATAATACTTTCCCGAGGACATACTGCAGCTATAAAAATGTTATAATGACCTCCTGCTTTGAGTAACAATTTATTTCTTACCAACCCAGCAGGCTTGTTTTCTGAAATCGTAGGCTATCAGGAACTTTGCTGTTGGAAATGATATGAACAAAACTGAAAGTCTTGCCTGGGGGATCTGAGCCACAGAAAGGGCAGAATTTACAACTTGGGTTGGGAGATCCAGGGAGAAAGCTTCTGAACATGTTCTGCCTATCTTTATTGTGTGCAAGAAAACAAGTGCCTGGGTCAATTTGGCAGTGCAGGCTTGATGGGCCTTTCAAACTGTGTCTTAAATTTCATCTGACCACCTGACTCGGTTGGCTCAGGCTGGGTTAAAAGACTGAAGTTACTGGGCTGTGTGACCTGAAGCCCAGGATGTGCTACCCTTTGTGCTGGGGTTGACCATTGATGCTTTGAACAGAATTCCCCAGGAAAAAAAATAACTATGATTACGTTAACATTTCACAAGATGACGGACTGATAAAAACTTAACAGATAGCTGGAAATCCCAGGTCTAGAGCTAAACTATCTGGAACTATTTTTAACCACCTAAATAGCCATTTACTGCCCACCTCTACATTTGACCTCACACCCTAGTGGCTATCAGGTAAAAATCCCCTTTGAAATGTATAAACATTGGTCTACCTTTCAGCAGCCCTATGGTAGACTATGGATTGTCACTGGATAGCCTGGGGCCTGTAGTGGGTTGTGTCCCTGCCTTAGTGTAAGCTGCCTACCTGATGTTTCTACTAACGTATCTGAAAAGTGTCTTGCTTGTCACTTTGTTCTGTTACCATAAAAATTTTGTACTGGGGGCTGGAGAGAAGGCTCAGAGGTTAGCATTGGTTGCTCTTCCAGAGGTCCTGAGTTCAATTCCCAACAGCAAGCACATGTTGGCTCACAACCATCTGTAGTGAGATAGAGCACTGGTATACATAAATAAATATTTAAAAAAGAAAAAAATTTCATACAGTATTGGGGTAACCTTATCTGAGTTCTCTGGGCCATGTCACTCATAATTGGCTCCAGAATAAGCTCTATTATTTGCTTGTTGTAGAATAATCTTTTTGTACACTGTGAAGATTTGCCACTCGGATTGTTATAATAAAAAGCCGAATGGCCAATATCCAAGCAGGATTTTCAGAGCAGAGAGGCCTCTGGGAAGAAGAAGGTCAGGCAGAGAGGAAGCAGCCTGAGGAGTACAGAGTAAAGGAGATAAAGCCACGAGGCAGAAAGTAAATTAATAAAAATGGGTGAAGTTAAAAGAGCTAGTTAGTAGCAACCCTAAGCTATTGATGGAGCTTTTATGATTAGTGAGTCTCTGTGTCATGATTTGGGAGCCGGCAGGGGGGAAGAAAAGCCCACCTACATTTGCTGGTGAGATCTGTGTTTTGTGTTGACATTGTGATGATTGTGGATAAGGTGCTGATGTATACTGCTGTGGACATGTGCAGCTTGTAGACACCCACCAGCCACTTCCTTGTAGTAGCTTACTCCATTATGTAATTGGTCAACTGGTCTCTAGGTCCTGAGCTGGAGTTACAGACAGTTGTGAGCTGCCATGTGGCTTCTGGGAACTGAACCAGGCCCTCTTTTTTTTTTTTTTGTTAGTGTCTTTAATCATAAAAATCTTTTATGCCCCATCCCCAAAGGAAAACCAGAAGGCAACAGTCTGGGAATATAATAATAGACAACTGGAAGAGATTATCCAACAACTAAATCCCACCTGAAATTCTAAAAAGAAAAGCACAATTAGACCAGGTCCCAAACCAGTGATTCACAGAGAACTGTGGATGTTTATTACCTGAAGCTCTTCCACATTAACAGTGCTAGGTCACTCTGGAAAGCCTTAAGTACCTACATGGTACATGAAGGCTACATTACCCATATTACAATTACGTACATACATCAGAGGTAACCTGTAATGAAACAAGAAACCCACAACTCCCAAGTGCTTTTCTTAATTATCACTAAGTACTAATAGTGACCTCTAGTGAACAACCTATAGACATCATAACTTTTAGTATTACACTCAGAAAGTGATTGAGATTGGCTAATGTGACCTACAATTACAGAAATTGCAAGAGCCTTTCTGAAACACAAATTTTAGTTATTCCTTAATGAAAACTCAAAGCCAGATACTGAAGAAAAAGCTGGAATATCAGAGAGAGGAAACAGATCACAGTCAATTCTCACCCAGACAACTTCTCAGGGTAGAAACTACCTTCCCGAGTCCTCAGCCTGACTTCAACGGAATTCTACACGTCTGCCTACACTTGCCTTTAATATCTTCTTCGTGGGGCTGGAGAGATGGCTCAGCGGTTGAGAGCGCCGTCTGCTCTTCCAGAGGACCCGGGTTCGATTCCCAGCACCCACATGGCAGCTAACAACTGTCTGTAGTTCCAGTTCCAGGCAAAACACCAAGGCAAATAAATAAATAAATAAATAAATAAATAAATAAATAAAGTTTAAAAAAATATCTTCTTTGTTTGGGTGTTTCACTTCCGGATTCAACTCTGCGTTAAGATTAAAGGTGTGAGCTACTACTGTTTGGTAGTTAGGCCTAGAATTCAGAAACACAGAAAGATCTCTGTCTCTGGAGTTATGGGATTAAAGGCTAGGTACTGCTCTGGTCTTTACTGTGCTGAGATTAAAGGTGTGAGTTACCACTCTGACCCTCCTGGCTTGACTGTGGGTGGATCTGTTCTCTGATAGTCCAGGCTGATTGTATTAAATGTAAACTATATCACCACACATTTCCAAATAGCCACGATCCAAATGGCAGTTCAGTTTTAAATGTCCACATTCTGTATTTTCTACACAAACTTGACTTCCAGCTCAGTGATCCAATGAATGACCGATAACCAGTTAGGCTGGTGGCAAAGAGGAGCAGAGTTGATTCTATCACAGAGGAGAGAGGGGCCAATCTCCTAACACTTTATCAGGAAGACTAAATTAGAAATACCTTCTTTGATCTGGGGCACCTCTTTCCAAGGTTCATGTTGGAACCTTGAGTTCTCTTTTCTTACTCCCTCTGAAGAACAGTCAATGCACTTAACCACCGTGCCATCTCTCCAGCCCCCACGGGTCCTGAGCTCTCCAAAGAGTTCTTACTGTCCTCCGGATGCTGCAGAACAAACTTCGTACAGTGTACATATGCATCACTCTCATTGGTTAATAAAAAAGCTGACTGGCCAATAGCTGGGCGGGTAGGAGTTAGTCAGGAGAGCCAGACTGAAAGGGCAGTGGGAAAAAGGGCGGAGTCTCTAGAGTTACACGATGAACATACAGTGCTGAAAGAAGATACAGCCTGAGGTATCAGCATATAGTTGGTATTTTTACTTTCTGGCCCATCCCCCAGCCCCCAAATAAAACACAGGGAGTCTTATTCTTATGAATGCCCATTCTTAGCCTGGCTTATTTCTAGCCTGCCTTTCTTAAATTATCCCATACACCTTTTGCCTCTGGGCTTTTACCTTTATTCTATATACCTGTCTTTACTTCTTACTCCCGTGACTTGCTGTCTAGCTGAGTGGCTGGGCTCTGGACTCCTTTCTTTTTTCTTTCTTTCTTTCTTTTTTTTTTTTTTTTTTTTTAAAAAAAACTTAATTTATTTATTTATTTGCCTTGGTGTTTGCCTGGAACTGGAACTACAGACAGTTGTTAGCTGCCATGTGGGTGCTGGGAATCGAACCCGGGTCCTCTGGAAGAGCAGATGGTGCTCTTAACCGCTGAGCCATCTCTCCAGCCCCCCTGGACTCCTTTCTTCTTCTCTTTTTCTCCATCTTTGATCTCTTCTTTTTCTCCTCTTATTTATTCTCTTTGCCTGCAGCCCAGCCTCTCCTTTCTCCTGCCTTGCTATTGGCCATTCAGCTTTTATTAGACTAATGAGGTGTATTAGACAAACTAATACAGCTTCACGGTTAAACAAATACAACATAAAAGAATGCAACACATTTTCGCATCACTAAACAGATGTTCCACAGTGTAAACAAATGTATATATATCTTCAACTAATATTCCACAACAGCCAAGCATTTGAAATTAATAATCTCTAAGTGGTTATTTGCGAGCAACTTGGGTGACATAGAGACTCTCCACCTACATCTGGGCCCTTGCCTTTAGCTGGCTTCAGATTGGTTTTATCCCTCAGGTAGAAAAGTAAAAAGAGGACCCCCAAAACTGCCATCTCTTGACATAGCTCTTCCCAAGTGTGGTCCCCTTGAACTATATGATATATTTATCTTTGAGTACGTCCTGCCTATAGAGCTGTTGCTTCACATCAAGTTCTTCCCAAGGGTCCACAGGCTGCTTCAGCACACTGTGATAATGACCACACAAGATCCACCTTCCAGGTCGAGATCCATGGGACCAAGTCATTGGCAGTAATCGTGGGGTCTTGTTTTGTGCTAGTTACTAGTGCACATCATCGGCTTCACCCAACCCTCCCTTGTAGTGCCAGGTTGCATATGTAATAAAAATAGCCTGAGATATCAGAGGACAGAGTTTAGCCACAAAAGTAAGGAAGCGGTGACCGCACTGTTAATCCCAGTACTCTGGAACTCAGTGAGTTCAGGGCCAAACAGAGCCAAGTGGTGGCACACACTCACACACACACAACCCCCACCCTGTGGAAACTATTTTATTTTTTACTTTGAAATAGGCTCTCACTATATAGCCTTGGCTGTCCTGGAACTCCCTCTGTAGACCAGGCTGGCTTCAAACTCACAGAGATCCTTCTGTTTGTCTCCAGGGGGCTGGATTAAAGGCGTGGGTGGCAACCACTTTTAATCCTAGCACTAGGAAAATCGAATCAGGAGTTGAGATAGCTGGTCTGAAAAAGAAAGCTCAGGTGAGAGGAGGCTGGGTTCCTTTCTTTACCTGTGTACCTTTTCCACTGAGGACTCAGAGGCATTGAGTCAGGAGGAATCTTGGAGCCAGGATCCACCCTTTCTGGCCTGAGGAGTTAGCTAGGTGAGAAATGACCATTTCCCTGTCTCTATATTTCAACTTTTCCCCAATATCTGGCTCTAGGTTCTTATTAAAAATACCAGGAAGAGTTGTGCAACCTCCCTCCCTGCTTTTAACTGGTTCAGGATAAGGACAAGTGTAAGTGGGCAATGAACCAACCTGGCCAATATTTTGTCACCTGCCACTTCAACTGCCAGTTCCATTATGGAGATGGCCACTATACTTTTCATTTGTTTGTTGAGACAGGGTTTTTTTTTTAATATTTATTTATTACATATACAGTATACAGAAGAGGGTACCAGATGTCATCATAGATGGTTGTGAGCCACCATGTGGTTGCTGGGAATTGAACTCAGGACCCCTGGAAGAACAGTCAGTGCTCCTAACCCCTGAGCCATCTCTCCAGCCCCGAGACAGGGTTTTTCTCCCTGCTGGTTAGTCTTCACAGTAGCAGAAGGTGTGATACGGTGCTGACTGTTGTCCTCAAGTATTACTCAGCTGTGGACCCCACATGCCACACTATAAACCTGTCAAACAAGATGTACCTATAGTGTAACAGTGGCAAGCCTGTCAGAGATGCAACTAATAATGTCTTTCTTGCTTCACAAGAAGGAATTCATATATAGTACTATAAGCCTGGCCAAAGGAGTGGCTATGGAACTATATATAGGCCCTATGGAAGAAGCTGCAGCTGTTTGTTTTGCTAAATGGGCATAATGTATCCATCAAATCACCCTCTAAGTAAGTTTATCCCCATATCTTAGTGTGGCTGTCATCTTACGCAGAGAAGCTACAGTTGGCAGCAGGCAGCAGTTAATGCAGACTAATAACTGGTTAGAGAGATAAGGACAAGTGGCTGCTGAATACTCAGCCGTAAGTGTAGCATCTGTAACACCCTCTCTAAGGTTCAGGGGGACATCATCGAACAGAGAGGGGAAAGAATATAGGAGTCAGGGGAAGGGGTGGAGGGTTGTAGAATGCTGTCCTCTGGTCATGACGTGATCAGTGCACTGTAGAACTCTTGGTGGTTGTACTGTCTATACAAGATTTTGACTGTCAGCATCCTGTCGTGCAGTGAATAGAAGCTCATACAGCCCCACTGAGGATACAGCCCCTCTCCTTCCTGAGAATCTAGAGGAAGTTAATGGTTGATGGGGAAGGAAGAGACATTTCCTTTAGTGGTGTAGCCATTAAATATTGGTAATATTTACCAGTGTCCCAGTACATGATTCCTTGTCTGTGCTCCTATAACCAAGCCTGATGAGATGTACACACACACACACACACACACATCGTGTACACACACACATACACACATAGTGTACAAACACACACACACAACGTGATATCCAAGCAGAATAGAGACTGGTTGGAAAAAGGGGATCAGTGGCAGGAGAGGGAAGCAGAACAAGAAAGGGTAGTGGGGGAGAGAGCAGATATATGTGCAAGTGTATATACATATATACATATATATATATACATGAAAATATCATAATGGGGGTTGGTGAGATGACAGGAGCACCTGATTCTATTGCAGAAGAGGCAAGTTCACTTTTGAGCATCTACATTAGGCAGCTTACAACTACCTGTAACTCTAGTTCCAGAGGATCTAAAGCTCTTTTCTGGCCTGAGAAGGCACTTTCATGTATCTATGTGGTGCACTTGCACATAGGCATGTATATTCAGGCAAAAATAAATCTTTGAAAATGAAATATAATGAATTCTATTATGTATAGTTGGTATATGCCAATAAAAAGAAAACACAGAAATTTCCACTTTAGTCATTTTAAGATTCTGTGCTACTGGCAGTCAGTATAACACAATAGTGTACAAGCATCATGGCTACTTCTAAAGGGTCTTCATCAACCCAAGTAGAACTTCTGTTAGAATTAAGGAATGATTCTCCATTCTTTGATCCTCTTAGCTCCTAGTAACCTACAAGTCTACTTTATGTCCTATGTTTAATATAAATGGAACTTTTAAAGGATTTATTTTGTCTTAAATATGTTTCTGTATCTGTTAGCTGCCATGTGGATGCTGGGAATCAAACTCAGGTCCTCCTGAAGAACAGCCAGTGCTCTTAACTGCTATGTATGGCATGTGTTGGTAGGTACCCATGGAGGACAAAACATGTCAGATCCCCTGGAACTGGGGTTACAGGTAGTTGTGAGTTGCCCAGTGGATTCTGGGAATGGAACTCAGTACTTTTGAAAAACAGCAAGTGCTTTTAACCAATGAGTGACCAATTCAGCCCTAGTATCTATTCTTACATATCTGACTTCTTAGGCATCCCATTTTTCAGGTACACACACAATCTATCATAGCTCTTTGTTATTTTTTTTTTGAGACAGTGGCTAACTTTGCCACAGAGAAAGAAAACTTCATATGGAGTTTCTTCGATGCTCATCATCCTCTCTGAAGTAGATTGGTGCTGCCAGGAGCAGATGTGGTTTATTGTCACGAAAACCTTTATGTTATTAAAACATCTTAAATGCCATATTCTGTAGATATCTGAAGTATTTGATCACTCATCTACCTAAAATATATCTCTGACCTTAAAAACATACCTAACATGACTATAAGTTTGATTGTTTTTTTTTTAAACTTTATTTATTTATTTATTTGCCTTGGTGTTTGCCTGGAACTGGAACTACAGACAGTTGTTAGCTGCCATGTGGGTGCTGGGAATCGAACCCATGTCCTCTGGAAGAGCAGACAGTGCTCTTAACCGCTGAGCCATCTCTCCAGCCCCATAAGTTTGATTGTTATAGGTGACTACTAACCTGTATTTCTTTATTATCCTAAATAGTTTTTGTTACTAACTTTCAAGGACTAGAAATTTACATTACATTGTTAAATAAGCTACATAGGTACAATACTTTATTTTTTTTAAACTTTATTTGTTTATTTGGTGTTTTGCCTGGAACTGGAACTACAGACAGTTGTTAGCTGCCATGTGGGTGCTGGGAATCGAACCCGGGTCCTCTGGAAGAGCAGACGGTGCTCTTAACCGCTGAGTCATCTCTCCACCCCCCACGTACAATACTTTAAACAAAAGTAAAAAGGTATATATAGTATATTCTAACAAAAATAATCTTAAATTTCTATCAATGTACAGAAGTCCATACCAATGCAAAATATTTAAGACTACTAGTTTCTTTTTTTGGTGTAAAAGTAGAGTCAATAATCTACTCTTTTATACTATCATTTCCTTGTCTCCCTTTTTCTTTTCATAATGAGATCCCTGAATTTAATCTCTTTTGTTCAGCTTTTTTCCTGACCATAACCAATAGCAACTTGTAACCAATCCTTTTAAACAATGACAAATATCCATAACTCACTGAATGACCAAAAACCACCCAGCCCACCTCTTGGGAATGTGGGCATTGTATTCTCTAGATTTCACATTGTCTGGGGATGTTGGAATCGTTAGGGGACCCTGAGAAAATTGAGATAATAGTCATGTCCTGGGAGAGCTAGATTTATCACTTATTGTCCAGTCTATGTGTGATGGGAAAGTGCAAGGCTTATCTGAAGTCCTGGATGGAGTAGTCTGTGAGGTTGGATCATCTTAGTCAGCAGCCATGAAGCTGTTCTGGAAGCAGAACTCCGAGAAAACTGCAACAGAGACATTCTGAGAGGCTGGATAGCTTGAGCTATCCGTTTTCATTGATGTCTGTTCTTCCTCTCAAAACATACAACCTGTTAAAGGTAACATACATATCTGCATTAACACAAGTATGGAATGTGCAGTGGAGTGCACAAGTCAGTTAAAGATAACTTTTGTTCTATGTTTGAGCAAAATGAAAGGCATTTGTCAACTTGATAAGTCCATTTGGACTACATAACCAAAGTGTAATATAAATCACTATCCTTGCCATATGGAAGGATGGCATGTAATAATAAGTCATGAGGACTCTGTAGTCAGCAAGATTTATTATGTCTCATCCTTTCTGCAAGGTGTTACTAAGTACAGGGACCAGCTCACATGTCACCTGTCCTGTAGTCTGTCTTGGCTTCCTCCCCATGTCTATAGCCAAGAGACTCAGGATCAAGTCTGATCCCGATTAATCTGGAAGGAATCCACTGTCTTTGGTTTCCTGTAAAAATGAAAGTATTACCTCTTCCCCACCCCAACACATTTTTTGGCTTCCATTTTAAAGTTAAGGCCTTTTTAAAATATATAAGTTGGTTTAATTTATTAGTCTCCTCCACAATCCAATGTCTCTCATCAGCTGGTGGGTCTGTTCATTAGCATTCAAAAAATTTTAAATTAGAAAAGCACCATATAAAGTCTAAACTCCCTGTGTTATAATATTTTCTATCCTTACATGGCTTGTTTTTTTTTATTATTTTAGTTCTCTCTCCTTTAACTTATCATTTAACTTTATTTTATGTGCATTGGTGTGAAGGTGTCAGATCTCTTGGAATAGGAGTTACAGCCAGTTATGAGCTACTATGTAGGTGCTGAGAATTGAACTTGGGTCTCCTGGAAGAGCAGCCAGTGCTCCTAATCCCTGAGCCATCTCTCCAGCCTCTCTCTCTCTCTCTCTCTCTCTCTCTCTCTCTCTCTCTCTCTCTCTCTCTCTCTCTCTCTCTCTCTCTCTCGATTGTCTATATTCTTTTTCTTTTCTTCCCTTAAGCCTATGCACATTTTTAAACACATAGTACCCTGTCTAGAGTTTTTTTTTTTTTTCTGTCTGAGCTCACTTCACTGCTGTAACCTTTTCTGTCTGCATGAACAAAACCTTAAAACTACTGCCCAGATGAGCTTATGGTTGGGAGATACCACATCTCTGTACATAAGAGACTTTGGGACTAGGAAGGCCCATTTGGCTCCATTTTTGTGTGTTTGAAACCTTTTTAAAAAGTTTTCTCTGGGGGGCTCGAATGGAAAGTATTCAGGCCACAGTAAGCATGCGTAGCAGCTTACAGCTCTGCTTCAGGAAAAGGCTTCCCCAATGTTTGCAGGTCAGCTACAGCAGGGGAGCGCCTCTCAGTGATATTGTTACAGTCTTGCTCCAGTTTCCCAGAGTGTAACAACTCAGCCCAGCCAGGGCAGGACCCCTGAGCTGTTCCCTCAGCTGCTCTGGTGAGAGATCTTCACCCAAACCTCGCTCAAGAGATTTATTGGGAGGGAAGGGTCTAGGAAAGTATGACTACCTCAGCTGGGGTGGGAGTGGACATCAGGGAAAGGGCTGTGGGCTTAAGGCTTATATAGGGCTTCTTGGGGGCAAAGCTTTCTAGAGAGGAAACTTCCAGGGTGGGGATTGATCAGGTTTTTTTTTTTTTTTTTTTCCCCTGATTTGGTTTTGGTTTCAGGGCCAAAATGTTTCTTTCACTGGCTCTTTTGGGTTCTAATTTCAGGGCCAGGGCACATTTCTTTCACTGGCTCTGATTCTAGGACCAAAGTGTGTTTCTTTGGTGCTGGTTTCAGAGTCAGGGCATGTTTGTTTTTGGTTCTGGGTTCAGGGATAAAGTATTTCTTTCACTGGCTCAGGTCTTAGATCCAGGGTGGGTTTCTTTTACTAGCTCTGGGTCCAGAGCCAGGGTGTGTTTCTTTCAATGGCTTTGGTTTCAAAGCCAGGGTGGGTTTTCTTTGGCTGGCCACTTTTTCCTATGCACATGGTTTCTGGTGAGCACAACCATAGATATCCATATGGTCTTCAGTATCAGAACGTGCCATGGACCTCAGCATGGACTCTGGTGGCTTTATAGATCATGGACATCAACATGGCCCTCTGCCACAACACTAGCCACAGACACTATCATAACCCTTAATGGTAGCACAGGCCAAGGATATCAACATGGTCTCCAGGGCAACATGGATCAAGGACACCAACATGGTCCCTGGCAGCAGCATAGCCCACAGACATTAATTAACATGGCTTCAAGAGAACATGAGCCACAGACATCTACAGGACCCTGGCTATGGCAGGACCCAGACATGGCCGCTGGTGTCAGCCTGGCCTACTTTCTCTCACACCTGTCTGTCCTCGAGTCTCTGGCTCTTCCTCTCTCTTCTGCCCACGAACTTCTCCATTCCTTCAACTTTTCCACCTCTCCATCGCATATATTTTCATCAGGCTGGTGTCATGCTCCTGGCTATGATGTGTGAGCAGAACCAGACTTCTTGCAGTAACATTGGGCACACATGAAGTGGTGGGGAAGGCCCAAGACAAAGACTTATGGGGGACTAAGGCTAGTTTATAGTGTTTTGAGACAGAGTCTTGTTGTGTAACCCAGGCTGCCATCATTACTGGGATTATAGGCATACACCACCACATTTACAGTGGTTTCAAAGTATAACAGGATGCACTCACTGTCCAGGGTGTCATTTGCCTTTACTGTTTTCCAAGTCCTGAAGCTTACCCCATTAGTCTCAGAATTTAATCTCCAGGGTCTGGAGGGCGCCTGACACTTCTTAGGGATAGCCAGGTCTGCTTTCACTAACTGAGGACAGGGCCTGCTGAACCTTCCTTGGCATGTCACGTTTGAGGCTGAGCCCGGTGAATCCTTTCTCTCCTCTTTTGTGTTTTTGAGGCAGGGTTCCTCTGTGTATCCCTGGCTATCCTTGAACTTGCTTTGTAGACCAGGCTGGTCTCAAATTCACAGAGATCTGCTTGCCTCCGCCTCCTGGGTGCTGGGACTAAAGGTATGAACTGCAACAGCCTGGCCTAATTGAGTCTTTTCTTGGGGCCTTAAAGTTCTGTCTCCTGTCCTTCCCTGAAGCACTGGATCTTGAACCCAGGCCCTAGCATAGGCTAAGCAAGTTGCCTTCCACTGAGCTACTCCCATTGCGGACCTGCAGTGATAATTTTTATGTTATTAGCCCTGTTCATTTGTTCTTTCCAGGACTTGAGTCCATTTCTCCCCTCTCCCTCTAGCTAATGATCTTGGTTGATCCTCATAAACCACACTCTACTGTCACCATCTGGCGACAGTGGGGCTCTTTTAGGCAATTTCTTCTGTCACATTGCTTGTGCCAGTTGTCTGTCCCTATATAGCCCCCGGGAGACAGGGTTGCCCCCCTTTCCTGCTTCCGAGACGGAGGCGAAAAGCATCTCCAGCATCTGACTGGTCCAGGCGTAGCGAGGTTAAGGAACGCGACCCCGAGGCCCCGCCCTGGACGCGCCCACACGCGTCAGGGAAGCTGCTTACCCCGGGGACAGAAACAAGCTCCTTTGAGGTAGAAGTTTCTGGCTGGGCCGCCCCAGCACCCGCCTTGAAATACCCAGATCTTCCCCACAAACTCATTTGGTACCTACCACTCGGGGATTCCCCGCCGCTGCCGCCCTGACGTCTAGGAGTCCCCTGGAAGCCCCGCCCCTGGAAGCCCCGCCCCTGGAAGCCACGCCTCCCCTGCTCGGTTGAGAGTTGTGCACGGTCACCGGGGACAGGGCGGCCATGGCGGGACCCGGCTCCCCTGGCGGTCCCTGCGAGCCCGCCGCCGTCTGGAAAAGCCACATCGTGCGACAGCTACGGCATCGGGACCGCACGCAAAAGGCGCTCTTCCTGGAGCTAGTGCCGGCTTGTGAGTGCCCCGGGAGGCTCAGGGAGGTCGGCCTTTGAGGAGCTGGGGCTCCCCGCTTGGGGAGAGGGCTTGTCCGCCGCTAGGCTAGGGACTCAAGGCAGGGGCGCTGTCTCGATTTCCTGGCCTTGCACCGGGAACCTGTTTACGCCCCTCTTCGTACTGATCGGGGTCCCTGACTGCAGTTTCCAGCCCAAGCGCTCCTTAGCTCTCCAGACTCGACTTTGCCTCCCTTTGAGCATCCTTAGACACAAGCTCCGTCTCTCCATGCTGGTCCCCCCGCCCCCCCCCCCCGCTCCGCCCCATGTCAGGCGGTTCCCATGGCAGGGCCTGGCCAGTCCAATCGGTCCCCAAAGTTCAGTCAAGGAAGGCAGCCTTAGTGTCCGAAAGGAAGGAGTTTTGAAACCCTGGTAGATTCTAGGTTATCCTGGCACACACAGGTTGGTGGAGCACCTCAGTGCATAGCGGATCATAGCTCGAAGGGGACCCACGCTTCTTTCGGGTGCTTGTTGTGACAGCGGAAGTCAGGTCCTCATTACAGTTATTTCTGGCCAGTTCGGTCAGGAGGGGGTGTGGCACTGAAGTGCATCTGTATTTACCTCCTCTGGGCAACTGTGGCTGTATGTTTGCGCCTGAAAGTCTAGCCACAGCCCCTACTGCTTCTTCACTTGGTGCTAATTTTGATGCACCCATGAAATCAAACTTGTTTTTTTTCCTTGGAACTTTCCAGGGGCTGGCTTTCTCTTGGCTAAATACCTCTGTACCCAGGCAGCCTCAGTCTTTCAACTGCTCTGATGGGCAGTTGGACTATTTGAGAAAGGGACCACCCCCAAGACCTACCTCTATGGGAGCTAAAGTTTGGGAAACTAGAGAGAGCCAGGTCTGTGGTGTGGATAATTTAAGTCCTTAACCTCAGATTTCTTACTGGTAAATGAAGCATATTGTGAGCTTGTATGCTGGGAGGGTATGTGTATGCCTGTGTATGCACCTTTTTTAGCATTGGGATCTGGGGTAGTTTTGAGAATTAGGTCAGGCCCAGGAACCTCAGTCTGGTAAGAGAAGGGAGATGAAGATCTGGACCTGAGTTTATCAACCCCAGTCTGCCCTGGAACTGGTTAAAAAAAAAAAAAAAAAAACAAGTAGAAATGACTGGAAAAGGGTGTGGGAGTGTGTGTGTGTGTCCAAGGTCAAATTGGATAATTGCTCAAGGCCTTTCAATATTGACTTGGGGAAGTGGGAATTACTTAATTGTAAAAGTGGAGCCTTGAAGGGGAAATGACTTACTGGATGCTACAGGCAGGTGTGTGTTGTGTTTGCTTCTTCCTGCGCTGGATTCAGACTTTGCCTCTGGCAGAGATGTGTTAATCTCCTTGCTCTCCTTCTGTCCTTATCTGTAGGACCTAGCCTTCTCTGCCCCCTGCAGTGGCCCTCTTTCTGTCTTTGGGAGAGCAAGTCCTCTCCTGGGTTGGCCTGTAGGTCTCCAGGCAGGTATCCCCCAGGAAGGGGCAAAGCCCAGCCCCCAGGAGCTTTCTTATTCCCTGGACCCCTGGGATTCTGCAGCCATCCGAGCCTGAGGCAACTTGTATGTCAGGGCTCTGATGGCAAGTGTCTGCCTCTGCTCTTGCATCCCCAGATAACCACCTCCTAGAGAAGGCTGAACTGCTAGCCAAGTTCTCGGAAAAGCTGAAGTCAGAGCCAGAGGATGTCACCTCCACCCCAAATCAGAACTCTATGTGAGTGATCACAGCAGCCTGCCTTTGCTTTGCTCTTTGCTTTTGCTATGCTCAGCCCTGGAACCTCATCAGTCAGTGGCTATTGGGGATGTGAGAGGGGACAGTGGACAGCCCCACGAGTCCTTTCCAAGCTTAATATCTTGCTCCTACTCTGCTCCTCCTGCATTAGCCTCCTGTCTAATCCCGTAATCCTGTTTCCCCCTTCTCTGAGTTTTTCTTCTCCAGGCTCCTTACCCGATAGCTACAAAGGGTCTTGCTACCTATTCCAAAGAGGGTGAACACAGAGCAGGGAATAAGTTGGAGTCTAAATGATAAGATGTAGCCTAGGTAGGCTGAAAATAACCCTGAACTCTTGATTTTCTGCCTCTACCTATCAGGGGTTTGGATTACAGGTGTGTATCACCATACCACACCTGGCTCTCTTTTGTGTGTATATGTGCTATTTGTATGTGCATCTGTGGAGGCCAGAGGTTAACATCATATGTCTTTCTTAATTATATTCCACTTTGTTTTTGAGACAAGGTCTTTTACTGAGCCTGTAGTGGGCTGATTCTACTTCCTTAGCTCTGGGAAAGTGTATCAGGTTTTTTTCATGTAGGTGATGGGGCCCAATCTCAAGTCCTCATTCCTGTGTGGCAAGCAGTGAGCCATCTTTCTAGCCTTGAGCTATTACAGGGTCTTTTTATGTAGCTCCAGCTGGTCTTGATCGCAAGATACTGTGTTAGCATCCTGAGTTCTGGGGAAGCAAGTAAGTGCCACTGAACTTCTTGAGGAGTGCCACTTGCAGCAATCCTAGGTCTGGATCATCCTAGAGTAGAGGGATCATGGACAGCTTAGTTCTGAAATGGCTCTTTCTCTGATTGGCTTCCACCTACCCCAAGAGAAAGCTAATGGCTCCTCAAGCTTTTTATGGGGCACTCTGAGGGTATATATTCTTCGAGGACTCGGGGGAGGAGGGACCATGAAGTATTCTTTTTGTCAGGGGCGAGTTCCCTGGGCCTGTCTCCGACCAGGTCTGGTCAGCAGCCTCTCTGAGGGTGAAGTGGCAGAAGCAGGCGGAGGAACTGCAGCTGGTCTGTGGTGAGGTAAGTGGGGTGGGAGCTGAGGATGATGGGTAGGGGGAGACAGTCCACAGAAGGCAGCAGTGAGTGGTCCTGTATTTGCTGCACTATCTTGGTCAATACTCCAGAACTTTATAGTCGCAGAGGACTATAATGGAGCTTTGAGATGTGAACCCTGGACTCGAACCTTTACCCACATAAATACACTTTCTGTGACTCTTCATTCATTCTTTCAACAACTATTTATTGACAATCTAAGAAACAGGGAGTGTGGCCATAAACCAGACCTGGCCCTCTGGGTTTCCATGGAGACTGATGAGACAGTCATTGTGTCATTGTAGGTCACTTCCTCACCTGCCCAACACAAGATAGGACTGGGATAGGAAGACATTTGAGAGCCCTTCCCAGAGTGCTTTGTGGTTGTAATTTGACAGTCATGTGACATTATCACATAAAGATTTGTCTAACAGGATACTGCAGTGTATGTTTCCAGTTCTTCCTCCATGCCCCTGGTTAGTCACCTGAGCATCTGTAATCCCCGGACTACTAACCCGTTTCTACCTCTGTCTACCATTTGAACTTTGAAAACAAGTGACAGTATTTGTTACAAGTAAAGTTACAGTATTTGAAAACAAGTAACAGGCTTTCTCAGTATTGAAAATGATAGATGAGTTGGGGTGGTACTGGCCCCTATCAGCACTGGGGAGGCAGAGGCAGGTGGATCTCTGTGAGTTTAAGACCAGCCTGGTTTATAGCACGAGTTCCAGGAAGACTCCAAAGCTACACAGTGGGTGGGGGATGGGAAGGATCCCTCTCCAGACCCTGGGGACAAAGGGTTCGAAACCCCTTCTAAGAAGAGCCCTCAGCTGCCATCATTTCCTGAGCTAGAGGTGTCTGTGCTGGTCTTTTTACCATACCAGTGGGCACAGCTTTGCCTTGGGCTCTGTTCTTCCCAGGATTTCAGCACCAAAAGGGGAGGATGGAGCTGCACCCTGTAATTTCTAGTTCTCAGCTAAAGGAATGTTGAGATACCCTCATCCCACAGCTTCAGGATTGAGTCTGGGTGGTGCATTCCCAGTCTGTGTGATTCTCTTCTCTGAGGGCCGCCTGGGTAGGCCAGTGTTGGAGGAAGGGCTGGGAACCCAGGTGTAGGGAGATGGGAAATAGAACACACATTCCTTGCAGCCCTGAGTACACCAGTACTTTATATGGAGCATAATGTAGAGGTGGCCAGGGTTCACCTAGTCAGGTCCGCCACTTAACTGTGCAACTTTGGATAAGTTACATAACCCCTGTCAGCATTCTCATCTGTAATATAAAAGTGGTAGTGCTTCACTTTGGTGTTATGGCCATTGAACGTTAGCTTGGGACAAGGCGTGACACTATGATAAACTAATAGTCTGCCATTATTTTAAATTTCCTGATAGTACTTCTGGTTACCTTGTGATTAGCATTCCCCTGCCATTTTACTGGTAAGGAAATGAAGCAGATTCCTCTTGCTGCAGGTTAAATGTCTCTCACAGGGTCACTGAGAAAATATAGGACACAGCTAGGATTGACACTCTGGAGTCTGGGGTCAGATCCCAGAGCTCCGGGTCTGACAGCTAACCCATGAAATTGAGGGGCATCCTTATACAAGATCCCAACCTATTTCAGCCTGGGTTAGGAGAGGGGTAGCAGGTGGAGGCTGGCTAGGTCTGCATGTGCCCTGTCCTCTCCAGATGGCCTACCAGGTGGTGAAGAAGAGCGCAGCCCTGAACACCCTGCAGTCCCAGCTAGAGCAGCAGCAGAGCAGGTGAGAGGGTCGGGGAGCTCGCTACCCGAGGCAAGGGGATAGGAACGACTCCTAGAACATTGTCCTGGGTCCCCAAGTGCCCTCTAGAGTGACCTGTGGTTAGAGGTCTCTCAGGCCCTCCTCCTGAAGTCTCTGCCCTGCAGGCTGGAAGCTCTGCAGGCCTGCGTGGTACAGCTACGGGAGGCGCGGGCACAGCACACTCGGCAGCTGGAGGAACAGGAGGCGGAGAACGCAGCGCAGAGAGATGCTTACGAGGCTCTGCTTGAGCAAGCTGCGCACCAGGAGGCCGCACTGCGCAGGCTCCAGGAGGAGGCCCGCGACCTGCTGGAGCGGCTTGTGCAGCATAAAGCGCGCGCTGCAGCTGAGCGCAATCTGCGCAATGAGCGCAGAGAGAGGTGAAGCTCTGAGCCACTCCCCATCAGAAATAGCCTAGCCTTGGTTGAGAGGACTGGGATGGGAAGGAGCAGGGCAGGGAGGGGAGGTTATGGTCTCCCACTGATCAGAAGGGACTCGCTTAAGCTGGGCCACTTTACCTGCAAAGCATCTCCTTTAGGATGCTTTTCTCTCTGCCAGGGCCAACCAAGCTCGAGTGTCTCAGGAGCTGAAGAGAGCAGCTAAGAGGACTGTGAGCATCAGCGAGTAAGAATGGGGATGACTGTGGCATTGGGTTACTGCTCTAGAATATGCTCATGACCTGCAGTCTACCGGTACCCGACTCCCGCTGACCTGCAAGTGGCTATAGGTACATCTGGATGCCTATTGCACAGGTCAGGTCCCTGATCAGGTGTAGGGTTATGTATGGTCATGGAAGCCAGTCCATGGCTCTTAGCCTCCCAGGGACCACCTCTTCTTCTGTACTGCTGGGGCGCGGGGAGGGGTGGCCTTCTTTGGTCCTTCCTGAGCTGATTTTTCTCTTCCAGGATTCCAAACATTCCAGAAGATGGGGCCAGGGAGAAGACTGTGCCTCTAGCTCCTGCCCCTCCACCTGAGTTCCTGGAGAGTGAGTCTTGTGAGAAATGGAAGAGGCCTTTCAGGTGAGCATCCAGGTACTCTTCTCCTACATGAGCTGGCTCCCACCCAGAAGGCTGCCTATGTGTTCTTCCAGGGTCAGGGCCAGCTTTTGGAGAGACCTGTGTACAGCCCAGCACCGTTGTGACATCAGTGCCTAGAGACAGACAGTGCTACTCTGTTCTCTATTTCCAAGAACCGGGGCTCTTAGGGTGAGCCATAGGCTTATGAAAGAATGTCACTGGGAGAAAAGTGGACAAGACCCAAGGCTCAGGTGTCCCAGGCTTGTGTGTGTAAGCACAGGAGAACATGTGTGTGTCCACACAGGGATATGAGCATGCATGCAAGGTTAGTGAGCATACCTGAGTGTGAGCCTGTGTTAAAGTATTCACAACTGAGCTATGACCAGAGCGCCAATCTTCAGGTACCTCTCTACTCAATCCCTCATCTATATATGGCATCGCATGTACCTAGGCTGGCCTCAAACTCAGTGAGTAGTCAAGGATGATTTCAAAACTGATGATTTTGCCTCTACCTCCCACGTCCCAACAGCTGGGATTATAGACGTATGCCAGTTTATCTGGCTTCTATCCCATCTTACTTGGCCGTCACTGGGCTGCCACTCCTTCCCCGTTTGCTAGCCTGAAGGCTCTTTTCACAAGTCTTTCTTTCAGGAACCTGTGATAGTGAATGAACAGGAACATCGTGAAAATGCTGGTTCCCCAATTGGTAGCCCTAATGGGTCTTGGATGTTTTGCGGTGCTGCTCAGCAAGCTGGGGTTTTCCCCACTCATTGTCTCAGCCTGGAAGCATCTTTCTCTTCATTAGCTCTCTCCACAGGCTGGGCTCACTCTCTCAGGAGCTTGGGTTGGTGAGCACCTGGGGAATGAGACTCTGTGCCATCTTGGTGGAGACCTGGGGAGGTGTTCATTGCCGAGGTTTTTCTGCCCTCCACCCTTCTTGGTTAGTCTATGTCAAACCTCTCCTAGTTTTCAATAAATCAAGTTCTAGTTCTTCTTCTTCTTCTTTTTTTTTTTAAATAATTTATTTAGCTTTATTTTATGTGTGTCAGATCCCCCTGGAACAGGATTTACAGTTGTGAGCTGCCATGTGGATACTGGGACTTGAACCAGGGTCCTCTGGGAAAGCAGACAGTGCCCCTAACCCCTGAGCCATCTCTCCAGCCCCTCAAGTTCTGGTTCTTGCTTTGAGTGATCATGAGCCTCCTCAAAGGTCCCTAGCAAAATATAGGGATCGGTGACAGCTGGTGGGACAACCGTGAGCCAGGCTCTCAGTTCATCTCTCCATTCTGCCCCAGGTCTGCCTCGGCCACCTCTCTGACACTGTCCAGCTGTGTGGATGTGGTGAAGGGACTGCTGGAGTAAGTGTGTGTGTGCACATGTGTGTAGGGATTGGCACCCTCTGAAAGGCTCCCCGAGCCTAGCCTTGGTCTGTCCATCCATATGATGCTTGTCTGTATGTGTATCTTGTTGGGTCCCACAAGGCAGGATCTGGGTGGATAGCTCAAGACCTGCTCCTGATAACTGTTTTCCAGGTTTGTGATACTCTGTCCTTATTCAGGGTCCTCATAGGGAACTAAGAGCTACAGCCTGAGGTTGATCAAGAACGCCCACTTGGTTGGGAAACTGAGTCTCAGAAATGTCTCAAGATTTGTTCAGTTATTTAGCCTAGCAGTGATAATGCCATTAGTGAAATTTCAGCCAGCCCTAATGTTTCTTTGTACCTCTTACCCTGTCTTGTGTCTGCTTATCTCAGTGTACAATGTCCTCATTTCCATAGGGGTCAGGCTGGGTTGTGGACCTCGGGAATGTCCTGCCACCTGCCATGTCTGCTTCTTGTTGCTGCTGCCTCAGGAGAGCTTAAAGTCCCCGTGTTAGCAGGGTTTTACCAAATGCTTTTCTGTCCTCCATCCCTGTAGCTTTAAGAAGAGGAGAGGTCACTCAGTTGGGGGTGCTCCTGAGCAGCGGTACCAAAGCATCCCTGTGTGTGTATCTGCCCAGATTCCTACCCAGGCTCTGGATGTCTTGGTAAGGAAGGAGCTGGGCCTCATGTCTAGGGTGCTAATGAGGATGTTCAAGGGTGAGTCAAGTGGGCTGGGAAGGCAAGGCTGAGCCTCAGCAGGAGGAGTTTACCTCTGGTGGGAGCCACACAGCATCTTACAGTAGAACACAGACTAGAGAGAGTGAGGCAGGAGGTGGACACTAATGAGGCATGGGGCAGCAGGGTCCAGGCATAGTTCAAAAGACCAGCTGGGGCCAAGTTTGAAACTTAAGATTTTCAGAGACCCCCAATGGTAACTGCCAACCCCTGAACAACTGTGAAAATGCCTGTGAGTGGGCACAAAGAGGCTTGTATGGGGAAGATCTGGGGTGCCAACCACTCCACCCCTTTTGTTTTTAATAGGATGCTCATCTCTCTGAGGTCAATGCTGTTTGTTTTGGCCCCAACAGCAGCCTCCTGGCCACTGGAGGGGCTGACAGGCTTATCCACCTCTGGAATGTCGTCGGAGGTAAGAGTTCATTCCTAAAGTTAACCCTGCACTTCTATTTTTTTAAAAGGTGTATTTTTATTTAATATGTATGGAAGATTCTGCATCCATGTATGGTTGCACACAAGAAGAGGGCACCAGATCTCATTACAGATGGTTGTAAGCCACCGTGTGGTTGCTGGGGATTGAACTCAGGACCTCTAGAAGAGCAGCCAGTGCTCTAAACCCCTGAACCACCCTCCAGCCCCTAACCCTGCACTTTGCTGCAGACCCCATTCTCAGCTTGATCCTGGGTTGCCCTATTCTTAAACTTGTCTTTCCTGTCCCCGCTGAAATGATCTGATGAACAGTGGCCAGAGAACTCTGAGGGAAGGGGGATCCTGAGTCTGAGCTCTCAAGGGGAAGCTCCCTGGTTCAGACCTGCAGGATGAGGAGGGCCAAGCCCAGATGGCTACTGCTGGAGGCGGAAGGGATTCCTGATCCATCCTGAGCCAGGTCTTGGGCAAGTCCCTGGGTCTACCAAGCCACCTCCTTTTCATTTTTAGACAGGATTTCATTATGTAGCTCTTGCTGGCCTGGAACTCACTCTGTAGACCAGGCTGGCCCCAAACAGAAACCTATATGCCTCTCACTCCTCAGTGCTGCTAGTAACTCTGTGCCAGTGTGCCCAGAACAGCTATACCCTATTCTAGTATCACACAGACCCCCAGAAATCAGAGAGGGGACCCACGCTGACTGTCCACCTTGTTTTAGGTCCTGAGCTCTGCAGAAAGGGGGACTCAGCCACAACTCCTGAAGGCTTTCTAGAAGTAGGTCTACCTGGCCTGCTGTGTGATGACCTAGGGACAGTCCTTCCTCTCTGGTGTTTAGCAGTGTGAACTGCCTAGTTGTCCCTAGGGCTGTTTAGCAGTTAAAAGAGGCGCGCTCTCCACCCGGGCCCCAGGCCAGACCAAGCCGTTCTGTCATGTACTTCCTGCTTCGTGTCTCATTTCCCCTATTTTTTTTAAACCTCATTTACTGTTCCTTCCCCTGCTCTTTAGGTCGCCTGAAGGCCAACCAGACCCTTGAAGGAGCTGGTGGCAGCATCACCAGTGTGGATTTTGATCCCTCGGTAAGGATGCTTTGCCCCAGTGGCATGAATGTCACCTCAGTTTCTACACTGGGCAGCAGGGCTCTGGAGCCCCAGGGCACATTGTGGGTGTCTTGTCCTAGAGGAGATGCATTCACCTTGCTGGGCCATGGCTGCACCTGCCTCAGTGACTGGGAAGCTTGGAGGCAGTCTATCCTGGCTGGCTCTCTGGTCCGAGGGCCATTGCCTCTGCCAGGCTCACTGTGGTCCAGAAGCTCTTCTTCTCTCTTTTTCCAGGGCTCCCAGGTTTTGGCAGCTACTTACAACCAGGCTGCCCAGCTCTGGAAGGTGGGGGAGATGCAGTCCAAGGTGAGGCCTGGCTAGGGGTCATGCCTTAGGATTTGCAGAGTGGCTGTTTTGGGGGCTTGGCTTAGTCTATGCTTTCTATGCGGGCAGGAAACACTGTCTGGACACAAGGACAAAGTGACAGCTGCCAAATTCAAGCTAACAAGGCACCAGGCTGTGACTGGGAGTCGAGACCGGACTGTGAAGGAATGGGATCTGGGCCGTGCCTACTGTGAGGCTCAGTCCCACATGCTACCCCTCCTAGTCACAGGGATCTTACCTTATTCTGGAGCAGGGGTTCTGGGATTCATATCATTTGGGCTCACACCTCTGATGATTTTCCTTCTCTGTCATTCACTGCTGCGCTCTTCCTGCTTTCTTGGTGACTTTGGTCTTTAGAGGTAGGGTGAGCCCTGGGCTGGGAAGGCCTATACCCATCTTGGAAGGAGACTGCCCTCCTGGGCCTTAGTCTCCGCATTTATGGCTATTGATGACTCTCTGAGACTCTGGGCTCTCCTCATTGGTCCTCAGGTTCCAGGACCATCAATGTACTTTCCTATTGTAATGACGTGGTATGCGGGGACCATATCATCATCAGTGGCCACAATGACCAGAAGATCCGCTTCTGGGACAGCAGGTGACAGGCATGGGCTATGGGTGGTGGAGGGTTTTTGTTCTTTTCTCTGGCTGTGGCAGGAAGGGTTGGGGAACCTTGGGGAAGTGTGGCCGTGGGGCTGGGCATGGCCTTTGAGGGTTCAGTATATCTGGGGAGCTGTACCACCTTCTAGTGGGTCTTAGTCAGCACGAAACTCTTTCCTAGGCATTTTAACCAGCATAGACAAGCACCTTTCCCATATTATCACCACACTTTAGTCAAAAATAGCAATAAAGAATAGTTGCTTTTAAAGTAATACACCTAACATTAAGTATGAATGGTCGTTCACAGCAGCTCACATTTCCAGGTTTTCCCAAGGCCTTCACGGTCAGGCCTTAGTGCATTGTGCCCAGTCCTCAGCCCTGACCCAGAGGCAGGACCAGGACTGAAGAGGAGGATTTGTTTTCTTCATCTTCCTCAGTCCTTCAGCCAATTGCCTCAAGTTATCTCAAAACAGCACAGCAGAGAACCCAGATTCCAAAAATTTACCAGCTTCCAAAGGAAGCAATTTTTGTTTTGTTTTTGGAGACATGGCCTGAGTAGCCCTGGCTGGCCTGGATCTGCCTGCCTTTGCCACCACATTTGACATGAAGCGTCTAGTCTTCACTTACAAAAAGCCTTATTTCTAGCAGGATGTGATCACTTCCAGCAGTTGAGAGGCTGAGGCAGGAGGATTATGAGATTAAAGTCATGGATTCTTTTCTCTGGGGGAGGGGGTAACAGGGAAAGGGCTTTTTCTGTTTAGATACTTCTGATTGGCATTTTCTGATCATTTCTGTACTAAATAAAACATGTACTAATAAGTATGAATAGTCGACCGAAGCAAGAGTAGTGCTTTGTAGATAGATCTCTGCAGCCTCTTTTTGAGATTGCTCCTTTGCTAGGGGTTCAGCCAAGGGCTTTATGTCTGCTTTATGGGAGAATTTTATGTTCTTATGTTGAGACAAGATCTCAGTAAAGTTTTCCAGGCTGGCCTTGAACTTACGATTCTCTGACCTCAGCTATGTCACGGTATCTGGCTAAAACTGTTGCTCCCAAGTGACTCAAGCCCTCTAAAGGCTCCAGCTCGCTGTAGTGGGAAGGGCTAGTCCAGCCCCAGGGATCCAGGCCTGGAGCGCCTCTGAAATACGTTAGCTGGGAAAATGGCCACATACAGCATGTCAGAAGTACCCCAGGATACCTCTTCCTCATCCCTCTCTATCTCTACCCTTCCAGGGGCCCCCATTGCATCCAGGTCATTCCTGTTCAGGGTCGGGTTACCTCCCTGAGCCTCAGCCATGACCAACTGCATCTGCTTAGCTGTTCTCGAGACAATACGCTCAAGGTCATCGACCTTCGAATCAGCAATATCCGACAGGTGTTCAGGTACTGGCCTGGGCCTGTTGGGCCTCTCCTGTGCCAGGTCCTGGGGGGCACTCTCTGGTATCCCCTCTAGACTAGGACCTGCTTAAGTGCTGGCCCCTTCTCACATCTGGAGGAAGACTAGAAGCCGTCTGTATTCTGACAGTAGCCTTGTTCTGTTCTTAGGGCAGATGGCTTCAAGTGCAGCTCTGACTGGACCAAAGCTGTATTCAGGTGTGTCTGCGAGGGCATGCCTCTCTGTGTGTGTGTGTGTGTGTGTGCACACGCACACATGTGCACACGCACACATGTGCACACACTTCTGAACCCCTTCTCATGTTCTGCTGTGACCCATTCAGCCCTGACAGAAGCTATGCACTGGCAGGCTCCTCAAATGGAGCCCTGTACATCTGGGATGTGGACACCGGGAAACTGGAGAGCAGCCTACAGGGACCCCACTGGTGAGCAGACCACCATATGCATATCTTCCACTTGCATTTGGCCTCATCACTGTCCCAGTCCTGGGAGTCCATGTTATAGATGAGGAAACAGTCTGGGGCTTAGTGGGTGGGATGTTGAGGAGCAGAATCAGGCTTCGCGCCTGCTCCTGCTGCCCTCCTGAGCTCTGTCTCCCTCTCTTTAGCACTGCTGTCAATGCTGTGGCCTGGTGCTTCTCAGGGAACCATGTTGTGAGTGTGGACCAAGGCAGGAAGGTGGTGCTCTGGCACTGAAGGCACAATATCCCTGGGTGCATTGGAGCTCTGTTCTGAAGCCAGAAGCCAGAGCACAGCTTTCCTCTGATCAGGACTCCAGAGCTGGGCTTTGGTTCAACTGGAGATGTTACATGAGGGCCTGGCAGGACCTGGCCTGTTTGTTTAAATCAAAGTGGGGTTAGGGATTACAATTTTCGAAAATGTGTATTTGTTTATTTTCCTCAAAGTGGAAAAGAAAACAGAAACAAAAACCCCTGTGTCTTGCCTCTTTGTAACATTTGGGGGTACTGGGAGACTGGCTGTTCTAGTCTAACTGTGGAGTAGCATGAAGAAAGGCCCAAGCAGGGGCAGGGAAGAGCATCAGTTCTTGGAGCTAGTGGATGGTCCCGGTGGAAAGGCCCTAACAAGCTAGAATGACATCAGAATACCTGGTAGTAGGCCTGCCTAAAGACTGGGCCATGCCCTGGCCTGCAGCTCCATCTGGACTACAGGCTGCCTGCTTCCTGTATTAGCACCCTGCCCCCTGGGGGGGGGCTGCTGTGCTTGGCATTCCTCTCTGAAGGTGCCTTTATTCCTCTGGTCTTGTCCTAACCAGAAACAGTTTTCTTAGCTTTCTGTTCCTGTTTTGGACACAATCATGCACTGTAACCCATGCTGGGCAGGTACAGAGTAGACAGGCTCAGAACTTGGGGAAATGTGCCCTTGGCCTCAGTGCTGGGACGGCTGGCAGTCGTTTACTGGCCCACCCTTTAGCATGTGTGGTGTAGGGTCAGCAGTTCTCCCTCTGCTTTCAGAAGTCCGCACTTGGGTGTCCGCCAGTGCTCCCTCTGCCTTCAATGTCCTCGTCCTTCCCGACGACGGCAGGCAACTCAGGCTGTCTTTTGGGGCTCTATTGACAGTCTGGGGGCAAGTGTATGAGCATACACAGTATTCCCTGCATCCAGGCCTGGCTCAGAAGCCACAGGAAATGCTTCCTGAGTACATTCTCTTGCTCAGCAAATTCAGCAGCCCAGGGTTCCAGGAACGAGATATTCCTATAGTTCAAACTTTGCCCCTCAGTCTTGGCCTAGCTCTCAGTGGCCACTAGGAGTCACTAGTTGCCTAGTCAACAGAGTGGTGACAGTAGTTATTTGTTCCCCTCCTGGGGAAAAAAGACTTGACACTCCCCAGTGGCCACCATTATTGAGGATTGGGGGGCTCGGTCTTGCTCTGCAGCTTTGTTTCTCTGGACCTCTTGTGATAGATCATGTTCTACAAATGAGAAGATGGAGCTGGAAGGTTGTCAATCAAGGTCACATAGCTCCTAACAGCTGCATTGTTCTGCAGCCTTCTGAATACGGCCCCTGCAGCTGAGTATGATTCTCCTGCCTGTGCCTTCACCTCCCAAGGGCTGTCTTTACTGATGTGTATGTCCATCCCATATGGTGTATGTGTGGGAGGGGACACTGAACCTGATGGCTTTGTGTCAGGACAATGGTCTACCAACTACGTCCTCAACCTACATCCTCTTTTTATTATTATTATTTTAGGTGTATGAGTGTTTTGCCTGCATGTATGTAAGTGCACTGTGTGTGTGCATGGTGCCCACAGGTCAGATTCCCTTAAACTGAAGTTATAGATGGTTAGGGATGAGCTGTCATGTGGGTGCTGGGACTGAACCTGGGTTCTCTGCAAGAACAGCAAATGCTCTTAACTTCTGAATCATTTCCTCAGCCTCTGCACCACTAAACCAAATCTCAAGAGATAGGCTCCCAGCAGGGCAGGGCTCCTCCTCCAGGGGTACGCAGAGCCGCAGAGGCGTGCCTAACCTGACTTTCCTGAGTGCTTTTCCATTTTTGACTGAGCTGAAGGTTCTGTCTGTTGAAATGAGGCACATGCATGGACATCAGTCCCAGGAGCCTGCTGCCAGCCACCCCATCAGGGCCAAGTCTCTCCAGATGTTTTTGTCATACCTCAGATGGTAGTGAACCCTATTTTGATGACCCATAAGAGTACCCAGGAAATGTCAATCACTCCTGGGTACATGACCTTCTGTGGCCCCCCTCCCCCCAGCAGCTCTCCTCAGAGAGTTCATCTAAATTCCTGAGGAAGAGCCAGGACCAGCAAGGGAGACCTCCAGGGTCCCTAATAAAATCTGGAATGGTCCACGCATGGAGTGAGAAACAGCAAAGTGTCAGGAATCTGTCTTAGTCACAGCAGAACTATGTGTAAGGGACAGAGGCTTTTTTGGTAGGATGCTTGCTTAGTGTGCACAAAGTCCCATGTACATTCTTGTACATGTACCACATACAACCGAGTATTGTATGTTATGCCTGGAATCTCAACACTTATAAGACAAGAGGATCAGAAATTCAAGGTCATCCTGAATTGGAGGCCATCCTGGGCTACATGAGACTCTGTTAAAAAAAATAAATAAATAAGTAGCCAAAACAACAAATGGGTGAAGATTCTGATTTTCTTTGACAAAAACTAGACTCAGGTTCAGTAGATTGTCTTGGCCTTTGGAAACCAGTCTAGCTTCTCCCATTCATGTCTCTATATGGCTTCCAGGCTCTGTGTGTACCCATGCAACTCACCAGGGGCTGATCTGCAGGTTCAATGAGGACTGCTGCCTGAACTGCCCAGGCTCAAGCCTTACTAATCTTGAGCCCCCAGAGATAAGAAACAAGTCCTGGGACAGTGATCCTGCTACCCTATTCCTGGCTCAAACCAGTTCTTGAGTCTCTCCCACAAGATGAGAGCCTGTCTGGTGGCCCCTGGAGGAATTCTGACACCTGGGAGATGCAGACACAGCCACCATCTTTAGCTCATTTGTACATTACCTTATTTCATCCTGGCTCTGAGGCAGTTTACATTATCTTCTCGCTCTCAAGTTACAGATGAAGTGGAGGGCTGAGACTGAGGTCATGGCAGGGGTTGTCCTGTTCTGTCCCTGTCTCTTACAGGTGTGTTTGGCTCACAAGCCTGTGACCTCTGTTCACAGGTTCCTTTCTCTTATGCTTCAGGGTAACATTTAAAAACATGCTCTCTAAACAGTACTCTCAGGAAAAGACATGGAGGAGTCTGATGTGTTTTCTTGACCACTGGGTCCACAGGCAAATAGTCCATGGAGAAGACATTCTGGGGTTCTTGGGGTTCTCAGCAGCTCATGAGAGCAGCTCATGCTTTAACAAAGCAAACCCAGGTTAAGTTGCAGGATTTCAGGAAAAATTTCAATTCTTCCTTTTTGAAAAAATTTCTTTCTTTCTTTCTTTCTTTCTTTCTTTCTTTCTTTCTTTCTTTCTTTCTTTCTTTCTTTCTTTCTTTCTTTGCCTTGGTGTTTGCCTGGAACTGGAACTACAGACAGTTGCTAGCTGCCATGTGGGTGCTGGGATTTGAACCCGGGTCCTCTGGAAGAGCAGATGGTGCTCTTAACCGCTGAGCCATCTCTCCAGCCCCGACAAAATTTCTTGATTTAGTTGTATTTCTGACACACACATATACACACCAACTTACACTAAATAAATGCAGATTTAGTGCAGCCAGACACTACAGACTATTAAACAGAGAGCTGGGCAGTAATTAGAACCAAACCTTAGAGCTGCGGCCGTGACTGGTGCAGCCTGGGAGTGTCATATTCCTAATACAGAGCATAATAATCACCTTCTCTCTGGGCTGGAGAGATGGCTCAGAGGTTAGAGCACTGGCTGTTCTTCCAGAGGGCCTGAGTTCAATTCTCAACAACCACATGGTGGTCACAACCATCTATAAGGTCTGGTGCCCTCTTCTGGTCTGCAGAAGGGATACATGCAGACAGAACAATAAACTTCTTAAAAATTGCCTTATCTCTGGGCATGATCTGAATTTTCTCTTTTTTTGTCACCCCAAGAAATCCCTGTCTATTTTCAAAACTGGTATTTTGTGTAATTTCCTCCTGCATCTAGAATAATTCAAACTGGATTTAGTGGGAAAGTTGGATAAACCCATTGAAGTTCCCCTCATGGCACATTCTTTAAAGGTGAGGTGGTAGCAGCTGGGAGGGAAGGATATCCCATCAGGTAATGGCAGGGCTGAATCCTCCCACTAATTCTAACTTACGCACCTAGGCTCAGAGAACAGTGAGTCTATGGGTTGATGGCCAGTTCCTGTGACAAAGGAAGTTAACATGGATGACACTGGGGTAGAATAAATAGCTGAACTCTGACCTAAGTTGAAGACCACATCTCCAAGACTAGTGTCAGACTTGAAAGTGAGTTGCTTTCACTACAGAAAATGTGTCCTTACAGTCTTTTAGGGATTTATGGCGCTTCCACCCTTGTTCCTCCTGTGGGGTACTGTGCAGCTAGGGGATGGAAAAGGACCCCTTGCCCTAAAGACTTTGAAGGCTGAAAGATGATAGTGCAGATGGTGTTTGTATGCCTCCCTGTGCAACATACTTTGTACCCTTCCTGGATCTAGGCTTCTCAGGCTGCAAGACACAAGATCAGTCCTTACAGCTGTCCCAGTGGTTCAGCCAGGATTTAATACCCATACCTGACTTCCAAGTACACTTGGCTTCATATGCTGATGGTGGCAATGCAATGGATGCAATTCTTTTGGAGGCCAATTTGGCAAAAATATAACAAAAGTAAATATACACTTTTTCTATCAAATTCTACATAGAGGAATTTGCCCAGTATTTACAATGGAACACATTTATAAAGAAGTATACACAGTGATGTTAGCTTCAATTTCCTGCAAGCAAGTGGCTAGTCATAACTTAAATGCCCTTTACCAAGGAAATGCTTACATTATTTCATAGCCAAATGATTGAATATGATGCAGCCATCAAAAAGATCAACAAAACGTGGCTGGTGAGATAGCTCAGTGAGTAAAAGCTAGAACCCATAGGGAAGAAAGCAGGATGCAGCAGCACACATCTGTAACCTAGCACCTCTGTAGATGGGTGGTCTAGGAGCACACAGCATAACAAAAACAAGAGAGCTTCCTCAGTAAAGTGAGAAAAAGCCATCTCTCAAAAATTGTCCCAATCCCCAAATATGCTGTGGCACATACAGACTTGCACTTACAGACACACCATACACATAAATTGTGAGTTCCTCCGCACCTGAGCTGGGCTCTAGGCCTGGCTGTGGTTGTCTGGAAGCCAGAGGCACTCTGCTTCTAACTAGATCACCAGCATGCCTGACAGTCCTGGCCTCAAATGCATTACTTGTCTTTTCTTTCTTCCTGCTGGAAAAGAAGAGCATCAGGATCTTGCTGCCTGGATGGGCTCACCTCCTATTCTCTGTACATGGGAGAGTTGTTTGTTTGTTTGTTTTTTAAAGATTTATTTATTATGTATACAGTGTACAGAAGAGGGTACCAGATGTCATTATAGATGGCTGTGAGCCACCATGTGGTTGCTGGGAATTGAACTCAGGACCTCTGGAAGAGCAGCCAGTGCTCTCAACCTCTGAGCCATCTCTCCAGCCTACATGGTAGAGGTTTTAAGCAGGGCCCAGGACAGTTTATGTAAGAAGCATTTTTTCTCTTTACTCTCCCTCTCAAAGCCTGTTTAATCAACTGTTTTTTGTTTTTTTAAAAATCAGGACACTTGGAAAACTTAATTCCACTTTTTATTATTCAACATTTTATACATAATAAATACAAACTTTTTCCAGCCACCGTAAAGAGAGCACATCCGCACAGAGGCCCCCTCTGAGCGCTGACCTGTGCATGGTGATGCCAGGTTATTCGGCCTGGAGAGAAGGGTTATTTTTTAAAAAGGAGGCCTATTTTACAACTTTGTTCCTTAAAATAAAATTAGCAGCTCTTCCAAAAAATATTTTAAAATATAACAAAAGAGTTCAGATAACTCTGAGGTTATGGGAAACTCAAATCCAAGGACAATTTGGTTAGCTAAAGAGAATACAAGACTGGGTGGCAGGAATTGCTCTATTATAAGCACTTTAAAGATCAGCAAATTTGAAAATCTTAAAATACCCTTTTAATTTTTTAAACTTAAGAATAAGTTTGATAAACATAAAAAGACCTTAAATAGATCAACAGATAAAGAAATGCAAAAAATAATCCAAATTCATGGAGAAGACTCACCAGAGTATCATTGCTAAAGTGATCAAATGACATCCCTTCAGATCTGAAAGCAGTCAAAACCCATGGGGACATTTCAAGTGTTTAGAGATTATCAGGAGGAATGGAAATTTCAAAGCATCATACAACCTTTAAATCTGTGAATTTTATTTCCTGACCAAGGTAAAAGAGAATTGGCAAACATCACTTTGTTCCCTAGGTCAAGAAGACCTTCAGTCCATAGTGTGGGCAGCCCTCCAGGGCTCTGCTACTGAGGCTATAGGGAACACCACACGGCCCTCCCATGACCTGCAGGTCCGGTCTCCTTGGTTTCACCTGTGGAGGTATGCAGTCCTTTATCTTTTTCACAGGAAGCAGGTTTCCTCCAGGGCCCACAGGTTCTTCACCCCAGACAAATGTCAGGGCAGTGGGACCTGAAACTGCACTTTCTGAAGGTGACAGCTGGTTTGTACCAATCATAACCCAGTGTCTGGGCCAGTGGCTTGGGAATAAAATAATATAAGGGCCTTCCCTGTAGAGAAGCTGTGCAATGTAGGCCTGTGTCCTCAATGCAGCCACACACTTGGGTTCAAAGGATACTGGTCAGAAAAACTGTAAAAACCAAGAGGACAAATACTCAAAGACAAAAAGAGCATTAAAGTGGCTCATTTCAGATCTGGAAGCTCCATTTCTGTTTCTGCCATAACCTCCCTTCTACTAGTCTATGTGATGGGCAAGATGTGGCTTCAGCCCCTCCAGGTTAGCCCACTAATACTAAATGAATGGCATAAATATTAATACAAAGGACACTGTTATTTTAAATCTGTTAGTTGTGGAAGAGATGTGCATTAATGCAATTGGCGCTAAGCTCAGGCAGTCCACTTTCTTCCCAGTAAGGTTGCATTTTCAGTATGGGAATGAACCTCAGGGAGGAGCCAGCCTCTCCTGGATCCTTCTGTTTCCTTATATAGCCAACATAATCTGATTAATACTTAATCAGAAAAGCAAAATCCACTTGAAGAAAGATGAGATCTTTGCCACAGCCTGTGGCCACAGTAATATACTGTACAAGTGCACATGATCAGTAATTCTGGGTCTGTGCCCCGGATCTGGGCCTGGCCTTGAATCTCATATAAAAACAGCCACCATAGGGCATAAGAGCTGCTCTCCTGCTCCTAGGACCCCTATGGTTTGTGCTATGGTAGGAGAGATGACATAGAAAATGATAACAAAAAGGCACAATCAGGCCAACCAGTCACGTGGAAGCCTCCTTGGCTTTGCTCTGTTCAAGAGTCATCATCATGCAAAGGTGCCTAAGAATGACTGGCCAAACTCCAAGCCCGGCCTTGATTGTAGCAGTAACCGAAGGTAAACCCACTGTCACACAAGTGTGATCTCCACATCCTCCATCTTCTCAGCAGGCCGTCGGTGGTTCTGTGTGGGTGGTGGGGGTGCCGCCCGAACCTGAGCAGGAGACAATTACAGGATTGTCAGTCAGATTCCTGACTCAGAACCTGACAAAAGGGAAGTTCCAATGCCCCTCTTTATAGACACCGATACCTGAGGGTCTGGGAATGCTCCCAGCTTTCCATGTGTTCCCTACCCTAAAAAGCAGGCCCTGTTTGCATGACATATCAGCTCAGGTTTCTTGTTAGGCTGAATGACCCAAGGCATATGGTTGCTGCAGTCCCAGAACCCTTCTCCAAAGCAAAGGCCCTGAGGTGGCAAAAAGAAGAAATGGAACTGCTCACTGTGTCTCTAAGAAAGTCACAGGGAGGGAGGCTGGAGAGAGGGGTTAGGCAAGTACTGAAGGGCTTTACTAAGTTACAGTAAGAAACTTGGATAGCCAGGCATGGGGGTACATGCTTGTATCTCAGTGCAGGAAGCAGAGGCAGGAGAATTACAGAAAGATGGCTTATACCATAAGATTTTGTCCCAAACCAAACAAAAAAACACGGGGCTGGGAATGCAGCCTAGTGGTACAGTGCTTGTTTAGCAGTCTCAAGGTCCCCGTCTCAATCCACAGAATGAAAAGAAACAAGACACTTTGGTTTTATACGAAAGTAGGCTTTGGTTGGCTGAAGGAGTGTCAGATCTGAATGGAAAACATGGCTAAACAGCACAGAAGAGACTAGAGGTGGGCAAGGGCACTCTGAAGATGACTCAGGAGGTGTTCTGGTCATCTGGATGAGCGCTGATGTTAACCTGAACAGTGCAGAGCACAGGAAGGTTCTGAGAGTAGACCTAACTGGTTTACTCTGGAGGCTGTGTGGCAGGGTAGGAAGGCTGGGATCAGTAGGCAGCAGGAATGATTCCAAGACTTGGAGGAGGGCGTAGCTTCCACTCATCTACACAGGCAAGGTGGAGAAGGAACATGTCCAGATGGGAAGAGATTTAGCTCCATCTTGTTGAGTTTGTGGGTCTGGGGCATCTAAGTCAAAGCTCAGGAGAGAGACATGAATGTGGCAGTTGTTGGTATGGAAATGGTCATGAGAACAGATGAGGCCACTTGGGAAAAGTGAGTTCAGTGACTTCAATAGATGCGGCCAGAACTGTGAAGTGCACCTCCAGAGATGGAGTCCTCTTCACTCCCATTCCCCTCACCTGACAGCCTTGCTGTCACTGTCTGCTCTGGCCCCTGATCTGTCCTGCTTCCTTCCACACTCCCTACTAAGCTGCCAGAGCATTTTCTTTTTGAGACAAGGTCTTGTTATTATATAGCCTGGGCTGGATTTGAACTCATGATCTTCCTATCTCAGTTGGGAATTATAGGCATGTCCCACAAAGACCAGCCAGCAGCAAGGTTCTAAAAATGTATAAGCATCCAAAACACCGTGCTGCTCATCACCTAACAATGAGAATTAGAATAGACTCATGACTCCACCAAGGTTTTCAAAGCACATCTTCTGAATGAATAAAGCCAGTGGATCAAGGAAACAAGGAATCAAATTCAGATAAAATAAAATTGCCTCGTCTCTCATAGGTGACCCTAGATGATGGCTGGGGAGTGTAGCAGTAGATGAGTCTGGAATGACAGAGGTGACTACCTGTCAGAATAGATTCTTCAGATCCTAAGTTTTTTGAGGTCATGGAGTATATCTTATTTCAATGTTCTTCAATGAAGCAAACACAGAAAAAATAGGTTCTTTAAAAAAATATACTGTAACATATGTAACTGTTTTGTTAGCCTACATGTCTGCCTACCATGTATATGCAGAGTCCTTGAAGGCTAGAAGAGGGCACTGGATTCCCAGAACTGGAGTTACAGATGTTAAAGGGATGCTGGAAATTGAACCCAGGTCCTCTGGAAGAGTATCCAGTGCTCTTTATCCCTCAGAATTTTTTTTTTTTTTGAAGAGAGGGTTTCTTTGTGTAACCTTGGCTGTCTTGAAACTTGATGTGTAGATCAGGCTGGCCTTGAATTCAGAGATCCACCTGACTCTCTACTTGGACTAGTTGAAAAATGAGTTGTTCAGAAAATGGAAAGCTCTCCCATGTTCCTGGATTGGTAGGATCAACATAGTAAAAATGGCAATTCTACCAAAGGCACTCTACAGATTCAATGCACTGCCCATCAAAATCCCGACACAATATTTTTTAGACCTTGAAAGAACAATACTCAATTTCATTTGGAATAACAGGAAAGCCAGGATTGCCAAAACAATTTTACT
>PVIH01013716.1:28570-57288 GCA_004025045.1 Sigmodon hispidus | reverse complement strand
AAAAACAAAAAAAAAAAAAAAAAAAAAAAAAAAAAAAAAAAAAAAAAAAAAAAAAAAAAAAAAAAACGTTGAAAATCCTGAATACCTGAGGGCCCCCCAGACCCCATGCTGGGCCCAGTGAGAGCCAGAAACGTTCAATAAATACAAAAAGAAAAAAGTCATAAAAGTATACCATCTCTCCAAGTAGCCAGAAAACAGCCAGGATTTCCCAGTAGGCCAAACACCACATTTTGCTGTGTGACCCAAGCTGGCAGACATCTGTCTTTGGTCCGTGACCTCTATCCTCTCAATGACCTTTACCCTTTGGGCCAAGGGAGCTGACCTTAAGGTGCACCACCCATCCCCTACCCTCAAGCCCCCATGGGATTAACACTTTCCTCCCTGGTTCAGCCCTCTCCTTTGCTCAGGAAAGGAAGGTAGTCTTGGTGTACCTTCTTCTGACAAATATTGACCCAAGTCATTGACGGTGGCTGGGAATGTAAGAAGAGGTGGCTGGAAGGGCCCTTCATTAGTCCTGAATTCACCCAGGGGTCTCCTGTAGAGGTGCAGGGCAGGTTTAAGTCAGGGAGACAGCCAGCTTTGGATTGCCAGATGAAAACCACTCAAGGCTCTGAAGCAGAGCAACAGGACCGGTAGAAATCAAAGCCTGGCCGAGAAAGGCAGAGCTGAGACCCATGCCTTTATTTGTGAGCTGACCATTCCTCCAGGATCACCCTGCCTCCAACCCGTACCTGGCCACCCTCTGCATGACGGGGTAGTGAAGGACTGATCCCCTGGTTTGTGGCCTGTAGGTGCCCCAGGCTTTCTCCCCACCCTGGTGCCTCAGCCTAAATAGTGGGGATGCCCCACCAAAGTTTTATAGAGTGTGCTGCAACTGAAGTACTATAGATGGACGTGGGGAGGTCCCACCCTAGGCTTGTGTGCTCTGGGGGTGCTTGTTCCTCTGCATCCTCAAGAGACCGATGCTATGTCCCAGGATGGTCAGCTGTTTGGGGGAGCATCGCACCCCTCCTCCCATAGCTTACCCATGTCTTCAAGCAACGGCACCACCCAGCCTTGCTGGGCTGGACTCGGCTTGGGGGTGGGGGTCAGCAGGGTCGTGCTGAGGGCGGCCAGGGACAAAGGGCGCTTGTCTGCGGCCCGCCCTGACCCGGGTAGCTGCTTCCCGGACGCCGGGAGTACGCTGATTCACGCGGACAGCGCCCCCCCGCCCCCGCCCCCGGCCGAGCCGCCCCGGGGGGTAGGAAGTGGGGGGGACGGACGGACGCGAGGCGGCGGCGAGTCAACTTTCCCTCTTAAGCCCCGAAGGAATGTCGGCGGATTTCCTGAAATCCGACCCCGGCCGCCCGTCGGCCGCCCGCCCCTCACCTGGACCAGCTCCTCCGGGAACTCCAGGAGGGGCGCCGGGGCTCACCTGGGGGGCCGGGGTCAAGTCCTCTTCCGCTTCCCCCAGCGGTCTCCCGGAGCGGAAAGGGGGGGAGGCTGAACCAACAACTCAGCCCTGGGCAGCCCAGACTCCGACCCACCGACCCAACCACTTGTGCCTCAGTTTCTCCATTTGCAAAAAAAGTTTGGTATGTTCTTCTTTCTGCACACACCAGGTCTAATTGTAGTCCAAGCTGGCCTCCGATTTTTGGCCATCCTCCTGCCTCAGCCTTCCTTGTTGAGATTGCCAGGCCCCCACCCTTCCCACCTTGGCGGCCTCTTGTCGCCTGTATCCTATCACCGAGGCTCAGTCCCTGTGCCATTCCGGGTTCCAATGGCCTAATTTGGGAGGGGGACAGCCCTACCCTATAGGGTTTTGCAAAAGGAAAAAAAAAAAAAAAAAAAAAAGAATAGTCGTGGCAAGAGAACCTTTGTTGAAAGGAATGTTTGTTTGAAATGAATGAAGGACCGTAATTGCGGAAGGGTTAAGTGCTCGGGACTCTGCGAATGACAAGTGTGAACTTGAATCCCGGCTCTGCCCAGGAGTCCGGATGCCAGGCTTCCCACCTGTAAATTGGGGAAACAGGCTTTGTGTTTGGTTTATCGAGCCAGGGTCTCACCCTTGTAGGCCAGGCTGACTTCGAAGCCCAGATTGGCTTTGACCTCGCCGCGATCCTCCTGCCTCGGCCTTTCCTCGTGCTGGAAAGCTGGGCATCAGCCAAGGCGCATGTATGGCTTGGTGAGCCAGTTGGGGTCCCAGCGCGCAGGGACTGACCGGGGTGCGCGGATGGGAGGGAGGCCCAGCCCAGGAGGGGCGGGGGAGGGGCCGCGCCGGGATCCAGATGTTCAGGTCCGCCAGGCACAGCCGCGCCTGATTAAACCACGTGGGGGCCGGCCCGGGGCCGCCGAGATGAAAGCGAGCGGCCGGGGGACCGGGGCGCGCCAGCCCCTCCTCCCAGCCGGAACCTGTGGCTCCTTGTGACCCGGCGACCCTGCAAGCGGCCTCCTTGTCTGCTGGGGCGGAGCGATGGAGCTTGTGGGCCGCTGGCACCTGTGTGCAGAGCCCCGGCCTCTGCTCCTGGAGTGAGGAAGCTGGGGAGACCTCCAGATCCAAGGCGGAAGTCACAATGTCCCCGTTTGTGTCAAGTTTTCCCATCAGATTGGAAAGTGAGCGGCTCAGAGGCCTTGCTCTAGGATGTTGGGGGTCCTCCGAGTCCCAGGGAGACACTTGGGTCTGCTTCTGCGCTGGAACGAGGGGGACCACGCTAGTGTTGCGCCCTGGAAGATCCCCGAGGACTTCCTGGAGGAGGCAGCTGCCTGGAAGGTACCTCTCCAAGAAGCAGACAGACTGGCTGGTGGTCGGCTGGGTTCCGTGCCTTCTGGTGCTCCATCCCTAGTGATCCTCCCGTCCTTCCTGGCCTCCTTTCTCTTTTCCACTTCTTTTCCCTCCATTCCAAAGTCTTTGTCTTACCCCTCCTCCTCCTCCTCCTCCTGGTCCTCAACCACCTCATGCGCCCCTCCCCCATCTGTTAGTCTCCATCCTCTTCTCGTTCTACCCCCCCATCTTCCTCTACCGCCTCCATTTCTTGGCCTTCAGCCTCTTCATCCTCCTGGTCTTCTCCCTTCTCCTCCTTGCTCTATCTCTTCTTTCCTTCTTTCTTTTTATTTCTTTATTAGGGGTCTTGTCTGCTCCCTGCCCTTGTTGATCTTGCCCTGCATCCCTGCGTGTACCTGGCCAGGCCCTCCTTGGTATCCCTGGCCAGCAGGTCCAAGTATCAAGGTGTCCCAGGCCGGGGTGGGTGGGGGATTCACCTGCCCGCCCTGCTCGCCGCAGCCCCCCCCACTCCCAGGCTGCCTCGCTCAGTGACGTCAACGCCCAGTCCCGCATCCCGACGCCCGCACTCGGGGCCCGCGCTGCGCACGCTCGGCCATGGCTGCGGTAGCCTTGCCGCTGCTGTTGCTATTGCTGGCGTCGCCTGCAGCGCCAGCGCGCGACCCCTTCGCCCCGCAGCTCGGGGACACACAGAGGTGCCAGCAGCGGTGTCGCCAGCGTCACCTTGGCCCGCCACTGGCTCAGGTAAGGTCCCTGCAAACGGGGAGTGGCCGCAATGGTGGGCCTCCAGGTGGGGGAGGGGATGCGAGTCCTTAGTGTGCTAGAGCTGGAGAGTGGGGTCCCTGGAAGGGGGAGGGACCCGAATGGGGGAACCTCGGGTGTGGGAGAGGGCCTTTCAAGGAGGAGAGACCTGGGATGGGGATCCTTGGATAGGGGCCAAAGAAGTGGTGAGGAGTGTGGATGGAGGCTGGGGGGGGGGGAGCTGGGATGTCTGCAATGAGGGTGACTTGAAGCGGGGAGGGGAGTCTCCGAACTGTCCTTCCTTTAGGGTCACCTGGAGCATGCTAAAGGGGGGCAGACCTGCCCCCCCCAGGGTGCAAGGACTATCGGGTGCCCCACTACCTTCTCTCCACATTCTGCTCACTGCCTTCCAAGCCTGCTCTGCCCCAATCTGTCCCCCCAAAGTACAAGAGAAACCCTTCCTGCCACCCTCCACCGTGGGGATTTCTGGGGTCCACTTCTACCAGGGCCTTCGCTATCCAGTCTGCATAGAAAGCCATTTTCTGTTCCTCAGAGCCCTCCCCACGACGATCCTACCTCCCCACGATCTCACTTGAGTCCCCCGGACTTTTAGAAGACCCTAAGGCCCTTTGCCTCAGTCTCTGTCTTCCTTCCCAGCCTGAGCCAGGGGGCCCCTCCGAGTTCTCAAATAACAAAGCCATCCTCATCAGTGCCTGCGAGCGCGGCTGTCGGCTCTTCTCTATTTGCCGCTTCGTGGCCAGAAGCTCTAAGACCAATGCCACAGAGACAGAATGCGAAGCAGGTGAGCCCTCTGAGGCTGGGTGCACCAGGGGCTTTGGCACAGGTACCCTGGGAAGTGACCCCAGTGACGCTCCTTTGACCCACAGCCTGCACCGAGGCTTATGTGAAGGCCACAGAGCAACGGGCCTGCAGTGAAGGCTGCTGGGGCCAGACCCCTGAACCTCAGAACCAGCTGGAGCAGAAGGTGAACCCTAAAGTTCCCATGTCAGTAACAAATGCACACAAGGTTGTATGGATTCTCCCCCTTAAGGGGCTCAGAGAACACCCAGCTAACCCACTGGAGGGCTGGGGCACTGGTGGATTGATGGGGTTTAATTCCACGTAGCTCAGTTTCCCAGAATGAGGTTGTTGACATTTTTGTCTTGATCTTCCCCGTCCCAGAAAACAGCTTTGGAGCTGCCCAGGGGGCCTCTGTCTCTGCTGGGCCTTTTTTCCACACTCTGCAATGACCTCATGAGTTCTGCCCAGGGCTTGGTGTCCTCCACCTGGACATACTCCCTTCAGACAGACAACCAGAAGGTAGTGGTGTTCCAGGTGAGACATGGGACATGGGAAGTTCTGGTGAAAAGGTGACAGCACAGGATTCCATTCTCAGCAGTCGCTCACATAGGTTCTAGTGACAGAACTCTTTCCATCAGGGTTGGGAGCCTTTATTCACTGTGGCATGTTACCTGCCCTCTATTTGAGGTTTATCTGACTAGGGGTTCACTCTGGTGGGTCACATGTCAATCTTAGCCAATCAGTAATTACGTCCTTGGCCTGGGCTTCTTCCTATCCCCCGGGACAGAGTTCTGCCTGACTCCTGGGAGACCTAGGGTTATCTAGACAAGGAACTCTAACTTATTTGGGTCTCTCTGTGACATCTTGTTCTCTGTTCAGTCCCAACCTGTGGTAGAAAGCTTTGCATTCCAAGGAAGCCGACTTCAGCGAGTGGAGGTGACCTGGAGGGGGTCCCACCCCGAGGCCCTGGAGGTACACATGGGTAAGACTGCACCATCCATGACCAGTCTCTTGGGCTTCACAGTGTCCCAGGATGTGTGGTCGGTCTCCAGGCTCTGTAGTTTCTCTCCCAGGATCCTTTGCAGCTCTACTTCAGCCCCACACTTCCACCTGCCCAAATCATGGCCTCCCTTTCCAACTCCTTACCAGGTTGGCCTCTTAGCTGACACAGGAGGCTGAGTGTCCCCCCCCCCGCCCCATCTCCTAGGCCCCTTGGACAAAGTGAAGAGGGCTAAGGCCCAAGTGAGGACCAGCAAGGCCAAGGTGGAGTCTGAGGATCAACAGGAGAATGACTTCCTCAGCTGCATGTCCCGGTGGGTGCCTGTCAGCTGGGCTGGGCTGAGTGCTCTGTGAGCCTCAGACCGCTGAGCAGTGCCTGCCCTTGGGACAGGCGTTCGGGGCTGCCTCGGTGGGTCTTGTTCTGCTGTCTTCTCCTCTCCGTCCTGGTTATGCTGTGGCTGAGTTGCTGTACCCTGGTTACCACACCCAGCCAGCACTTCAAGTTCCAGGTGAGCAGTACCTGTGGGGCAGGAGGCCTAGAGCATCATGGGAATCCTGCTTGCCCTGGTAAGCCAGACAAAGGTCTTTTGCTCTGATTCCCATAGCCTCTGACTGCGGATCAGCATAAGGGTCTCCTGGTGGAGTCAGACTGGCCTTTGTATCCACCCCCGCCGCCCGCCTATGAGGACAGCCCCCCGCCCTACAAGCTGAAGCTAGACTTGACCACGCTGTAATCTTCTGCCTATTGCCAAGTGCAGGGGGCCCCCTCCACACTCGTTCACTATGCACCCTGAAGTTCAAGGTCAGGGTGGGGACCAGCCTTGGCCTCAGCTACCCCCTAATCCTATTTCCTTCTCTTGCCAGCACATCCTGTGGTACCCTGCAGGGGCTTGACTGGCTGGGAAGGTGGGATCTGGCCTCTCCACTGCCACCATCTTGCTTTCTCTGGGGCTGGCTTCTGGCTTTTCTTACATGCTCTGCTCAACCTTGTCTGTCTTTCTTTTTCTTTCTCTGTATCCTCACTTGGCGGCTGAGGTCCCCAGTTCCCCTCTGCTAAGGCTCTTTCCCTTTATCTCTGGTGACCCAGCCCCTCAAAAGGGAATGGTGGGGACACCCTGGTGGGAGGGAATAAGGAGGAGTAAACCTTGAAATAAAGTGAATAAAAGATAGGGTGACTGAGCCTGCTTCAGTTTGTGCCTGACTTAGGGAAGTGGGCTGAGCTAGAAGATGGGGAAGCTCCACCTTAGCCTGGGCAGAGCCCCTCACTGCGGGGGGGAGGGGGAGGGTTGTCCATCCAACCCTGAGCAGCTCTGCAGCCCTCACTGGAGGACCCCAGGCAGTCGTTAGCCAGTGTGTCAGACCGTATTATACTGTGTTGCTTTTTTGTTGTTGTTATCTTGTTTTTTGGTTAGGGAGTCTAAGCTGTTTTAGAACTGAGTGCTAAGGTAACTGGGCTGTGCCCTCTCTCAGTGACTGGGTGTGTCTTCAGCAGCATGACCTATGATGGTCTCTGTGTGCAGGCTGGGGAGAGCCTCACTGCTGGAGCACTCCACTGGCAACCTCATCAGTTAGCTCACTTCCCGCCTCCAGCTCTCGGCAAAGGGCCCTCCACACACGGGCACCCTTTCCCAGGCCCTCCCTCTCACCTCTTCAGCTTTCTTGATTTCTTTTTTTGTTAAAGTAAAATTAAACTTTTTTTTATTTTATTTTATGTACATTGGCTTGAGTGTTTCAAATTCCCCTGGAACTGGAACTACAGACGGTTGTGAGCTGCCATGTGGGTGCTGGGAATCGAACCCGGGTCCTCTGGAAGAGCAGACGGTGCTCTTAACTACTGAGCCATCTCTCCAGCCCTGCTTACTTGGTTTCTATTACAACTCCCTTACATTCTGGTTCTCTTCAGCTTGTTGTATGAGGTTTCTGGCCTGGACCAGAGATTCTATTGGCAGTCGGGCAGAAACACTCACAGTCCCACAGAGATACACGGATGCTTACATTAATTTTCTGCTGATTGACCTAGGGCCCTGGCATATAACTTGTTAGCTCCTTCATCTGAACTCAACCCATCTTGTTCAGCCATGCGGCTTGGTACCTTTTCTCAGAGCAGCATTTCAACTTCTTTCCTCTGCATCTCCTGGCAGCTTTGGTGACTCTATGGCATCTGTCTTTGCTCTGAGATGTTCCTGAGTTTTCTTAGCCTGGTAGCCCTGCCCACACTTCCTGTCTGCCTTTAGCCAATCAGCTTTTATTAAACCCATAGGCAGGACAAATATTTACAATGACAGGAAACAGTCCTATCTGGTAAAGAACAAGTTTGATTAGATATGTCACAGAGCATCCCCAACTTCAACTGTATCAGCAAGTCAGCCCCATGGAGAGGATACATCAACCCTGGAGACCACAGGCTGGCCCGGAGCCTCTGCCTCCCGAGTGCTGGGATTAAAGGTGTGTGCCACTGCTGCTACCCAGTAGGCTTGGAACCCTTGAACCTCCTCCCTCAGCATCCTCAGTACTGAGATGACCTCTTCCTTTCTGTCCACCCACCCTTTTTGGATGAGGCGGTGACTCTTGGGGCCTAGGCTAGTTTCTAATTCTATGTAACTGTGACTAACCCCGAACTCCTAATTCTCCTGCCTCCACCTCCCAACTGAGATGGAAGGTGTGGGTCACCAGGCCTGATTTATGTAATGCTGAGAGTAGAATCCTTGGCATGCATGTTAGACAGGTGCTCTACCAACAGAGTGCTAGCCGCAGCCCTTGGTCCCTCTTCCTCCACTATGACTGCACCTGCTCTCAGGGTATCTGCCACACCTCAGGGACACCTGTAATGTCCCATGAGGGACTCAGGACCACCCCACTAGTTACTAGCCATTGCTGTCAGAAGAGAAAAGGCTGTTTGAACACATGGCTGATATCCAAGCTTGATACAGCCCTTGAAGCCTCAGTTCCCAATTTGTACTCAGGGTTCTGTTCTTCATCATCTGGTGTGGCATGTAGATCAGCTGGTAGTAAGTGTCTGGCTAGCTCATGGCAAGCTGCAGGAATACCCATGTGTCTGGGTAGCAGGGGGTTGCCATGGGAACCAGCATCCTTGTTCCCTGATGACAAAGCAGCCTGGGGGTGCTCTGTTGCCAGGGCTAGGTAGGAAGGAAGACATGCTTTGCTATCCAGCAAGCACATAACATGGATACCCCGAACACTTGTAAGTGAAGGCTGGGGACTCTGGGCTTCCTCCTGGAGGGCAAAGGTCAGATTCCCACACTAAAGCTGCTTCTTGGTCTCCACAAGAGCTGTTCCTTTTGCCTTGAAGGTTGTTCCCTGTGTTCTCCTGACCAGTTCTTTGGCCTGAAGGGAACACCCAAGCTTTTTAGCTCTGGCCCAAACCTGTGTCAAAATGTGTAACTACAATTTTTTATCATGTTGACAATTAAGCAGTTGCTTGTTCACTTGTGTGATGATTGGTTTAATAAATGGTCCCTCTGCCAGATGCGACATGCTGGGCGTCAGTCGCAGCTGTGTCCCACACATTGAGGAAGCTGTTCTCAATACATCTTTGTCGACACTCTCTTTGCTCCGCCTTGCCTCACTTCCCACCGAGGCGCTGGCCCCAGGGCTCTCTCTGGAGCTTTTTCTGGCACTTCTGGACCTTCTACATCATGTCCACCTGGAATGTATTGGGACCTTCTGGACTTTTCTACGGTGTTCCCAAAATATTTGAATGTTCTGGAACATTCTAGAATATCTTGTCTTCCAGTGTTGCTAAAGCAAGAATGGCCCAGCTAAAGCACCTCCAGCTTGACTTTGTGAGGTTCTTACCATCAGGAAGGGAATGGCATGCCAGCCATGGATTTGTATTTTCCATTAGAATATATCTCACAAATATTCTGGAATTTGAGGGGGGCAGGGTTTTAGTCTGATGTGAATGTATTTATATCCTCAACAATATAGTTTTAGCCCCCATCTTAAAAACAAACAAGTGGATATATCCTGAGGAATGGCACTCAAGGCTGACCTCACCATCTGTACATGTGTACACACATGAACACACACAATAATAGAGAAGTAAAACAATACAAAGTATAGGAGCTTTGCTTGTCCCTGCACTGTGAGGAGATGGCTTTGGGCATGTCAGGCCAAGGCCCCTCACACAACTACCCAGCAAAGGGACCATCAGTTCCCGTGACAGGACTTCATCCTGTAGCCACGGTTGGTATCCAGCAAATGAGTTTTTGTGATGAGTTTCCCATGTCACCTGGAACATTCCTAGAGATCTTCACAGTTTAGCCTCTGACTAGCTCCTCTAGACAGTTCCTTTTCTGGCCTGCCTCCATGAATCATCAAGGGCTGTTTCTCACTGTCACACGGACACACAGCCTTCCCTTTAAATTCTCAAGGCTGCTTTCTTCTGTGGAAGTGTGCATGGACAAAGAGTGGCTGTGAATCCCTTTCTTTGCTGCGTTGCTGTCCCCTGAGCTGTTCCCGACACTGAACAATGCCCTTCTACCTCATGTCCATGTGGAATATTCTAGACTCCTCCACAGTGTTGTGAAGCTTCATCATGTTGGTGCTGTTGTGTGACTACATGCTTACCAGTCCACGTGTTGGTGTGTCTTTGAGATGTTATCAAGTTTGTGGCTTTCAGATTTCAGTTCATTTGCATTTATACTTTTGGTTAAAAAGCAAAAACCTAAGTCCACGGATTTCTCTTTGGGTAAAGACGCTTGTTACCAAGCCTGAATGTGACTGGTTCCTGAAGCCTATGTGGTAGAAAAGGAGAACTAGCTCCCCAAATGGACTTTATGCATCTGTCTGTCCGTCCTCCTACCTACCTACTTACTTGTCTGTCTGTCTATGTTGAGCAGTAGGGACACATGTCACAGTGTTTGTAGAAGACGATTTGATTTGCAGGAGTCCTCTCCTACTGTGTGTGTTCTCCAGATCAGATCAGATCAGGTTTTGGGCTTGGCAGCGGCACCTCTACCTACTGCTGTCTGTCCTTTATCTTTCTTAGAGAGAAGCTGAGCCCAGGCTGGCCTTGACATTGTACTTCTCCCATCTCAGCCTCCAGAGTGCTGGAGTCAAAACCAGCCAAACAGAGCTGAGGGATGAGAATGCAGGGCAGAGACATGGGTGGCTCAGTGCTCAGTGGTTAGGAGCAGCCAGGTTCAGTTCCCATCACCCACCTGGCAGCTCATCTATCCGTGACCTTTGCACTAGCTGGTCTGTCATGTGCTCCTGAAGCCACTGAGCCTACTGACCTGAGAGGACACAGATTGTGTCCTCAGGCATGCTTTCTTGCTTGCCTCTGGGCTGTGGCTGTGTGTCTGACATGTGGGTCGAATCTGGATGAGTGTGAAGTGTGCACACATATGGACACCATTGATTGGGGCAGCATGTGTGGAGGCCTCTCTGCCAGTGGGGTTGAGTTTGCACACAGTAGTGCTGGAACCAAAGTTCTCAAAGCTGACCTTGGGTGAACAAGAGTGTGTCCCCAGAGCATGGGGACTGCAGAGACTGCTCCATAAACACATCCAGTGTTTACAGAGCAATGGCTGGTGTCTGTCACGTTGTACAGTATCTCCTGGGCATTTTACACAATGCCTGGGCATCTACTATGTTTCATTGTGTATGATTAGACTTTATTTGAGCCGTAGGTAGCCCTGGTTGCCTTGAATTTACTGTGTAGGTAGGTTGACCCTGAACTCTTGATCTTACTTCCTCATCCTTTGGATGCTGGAGGGGCAGGAAGGCATCCCACGTGTTCTAGTGTTTGCTTTTCCCTGAGGAAATTGTCCTTCCTAGCTGACTGGGCAGCCTGGAACTGGCTGTGTTGACAAAGGTGGCTTCACAATAACGAGGGTCTCTGCCTCGTTCTACTCGCTGCTTTGATTAAAGGCTTCTTCACCTGGCTTATGCTTCGAGTTTCATAATGGTCCATGAGCTCAGAAGACTAAAGAATAGATGAGCAAGGGCTGGAGAGATGGCTCAGCGGTTAAGAGCACTGACTGTTCTTCCGGAGGACCAGGGTTCAATTCCCAGCAACCACGTGGCAGCTCACAACTGTAACTCCAGTTCCAGAGGATCCAGTACCCTTACACAGAATATACACAGGCAAATCACCAATGTGCATTAAATAAATAAATAAATCTTTAAAAAAAAGAGCAGCAGTCAGCAGGATGAGACAGGAGGGCTTTGTTGCTGGGTAGCCTGGGAGACACAATCTTTTTTTTTTTTTTAAATATTCATTTATTGGGGCTGGAGAGATGGCTCAGCGGTTAAGAGCACCGTCTGCTCTTCCAGAGGACCCGGGTTCGATTCCCAGCACCCACATGGCAGCTAACAACTGTCTGTAGTTCCAGTTCCAGGCAAACACCAAGGCAAATAAATAAATAAATAAATAAAGTTAAAATATTAAAAAAATATTCATTTATTATGTATACAGTGTACAAAAGAGGGCACCAGATCTCATTATAGATGGTTGTGAGCCACCATGTGGTTGTTGGGAATTGAACTCAGGTCCTCTGGAAGAGCAGTCAGTGGTCTTAACCTCTGAGATCATCTCTCCAGCCCCCAAGACACAGTCTTAAGGAAAAAGCCATTGCTAAAGCATGGGACAGGGTTTCTCTATGTGTATCTCTGGCTGTCCAGAAACTCACTGTGTAGACCAGGTTGAACTCATTGAAATCTGCCTGCCTATGCCTCCCAAGTGTGGGTGGGGATTCAAGGCTTGTGCCACCCCTGCCTGGAGGCAGAGGCCAGTGTTTGTCTCTGAGTCTTTATGGGCAGGGATTTCGGGCAATGGAAGCCGGGGTAGGAGTGGCAGATACACAAGGAATGGGGATTTGGGAGAGTGATGTTGGGCCTGTGGGCGGAGGTTCTGAGTGTGCCATGTACTGAGAGAATTGGAGTCAGAGGGATGGGTTCAGGTTGGGAATGGGATACAGCTTAGGGCAAGGTGCCGGTGAAAGGTTCTGTAAACTCAGGGACTCTGGTACCCTCTCTGATCAGGGTGTGCAGTCTGAACCATCAGGCCTCAGCCACACCCACATCGGTATATTGCCTCACCCACAGCTTGCTCACCCAGCCCTTCAACACTAGACCTCTTAAGGCCAGGCTCCGCCCCTCACGCCAAGGCCCCTCCCAATCCCGCCCCTCCTTGCAACCTCCAATCATTAGCCCCGCCCCCAACAAGCCGCCCAGCCCTGATGGCTCTCATCCTCGGCCCCACCCAGGCCTAGCCTCTCCGTCGACTCCGCCTTCCTCCCGTGCCAGACACATTGCCTTCAGCACTGACAGCTCCGCTCTAGCTACAAGACTGCCGTCTTTTCTTTTGCCTAGCACGACCTGAGCCTCACCCCTCTGATGACCACGCCCCTCTCAATCCAGATATTCCCCTGCATCACCTTGGGCTCCTTCTCTCCTTAGATGGCTCCCAGTCTCCTGATCCAGCATGGATCTACCCCACCCCAGGCATGCTCCTCAGGCCGCCCTCACCTTCCTGGCTATACTGGGAGGTAACATGGCTCCATTTCCTGCCTAGGCCATCCAGCCTTTCCTTTCCCAGACCAAGCCCCGCCCCCAAGCCACAGCCCCTAGGGGACACCGCTTCCTCCCCCAGGCCCTGCCCCTCTTCAGGTCACGTCCTGCCTGGACCACCTTTCTCTGCCCCTGGCCCCCAACGATCGTCAGGCCACACCTTCAGTTCTCACCTCCTCGGACCCACCCTTAAGCTCCGCCCATGGCTCTCCTTGGAGGGTTTCCATTCTTAAGCTCCACCTCTCTCACAGGCTCCGCCCCCAGTCCCCTCCTATTGCTTCAGGCTCTTATATCTTCTCTCTGCTCTCCTTTCTTGCTGTCTCCAAGCCCCGCCCCCATACACGCCCACTCGCCTTAGGCCCTGCCCATTGCTCGCCTCTGGCCCCGCCCCGAACCCCAAGCTCCGCCCAAAGACCCGCCCACACCCAGAGCTCCTCCTCCTCGGCAGGCCCCGCCCGCTGCCCGGGCCTCGGTCTCCGGGTCGGCGCACGGCAGAAGATGGCGGAATCCGGCGGCAGCAGTGGCTCTGGCCAGAGTCCCGAGCGCCCGAGCAGGTGAGTCCTGCACCCTCATAGGCGCGCACCTCTCGGCCGGGGCGGTGCCGACCTGGGGCCGCCAGGGTGTGAGCGTTCCGGAACCCTGGCTGCCGCGATCCTGGCCAAGCGTGCGGGCCTGAAATTCAGCAGGGCTTCCTGGGAGCAGAGGAGCCGGAGGCTGAAGGGGCCTGGGAAGGTGACATCGGAGGCTGCACGAGCACCCCAGGACCTGGCAGGGGACCATGGCGTGCATGGAGCGGGCACCGAAACCACCTGGCTACCTCCATAGGCCCCGATGGAGCGAGAGCCTTCTAGGGGCCTGGCGGGGAATAAGTGACCTGGGCATGTCTGGAAGGGGACATTGAAGCTAGTCACTTGGCGGGGGGATCTGGGAATGCCAATTGGAGACCTCAGCAGACCCTGACTGTAGAAAACTGTCTAGGGGGCAGCTAGGTGGACAAGGGCTTTACGCATGCATGCCTTGATGGGACACTGAGGCCACTGGATGGCTGGGAGTCTCAGGGGTTGTGAGAGATGGGATGTGTTTGGGAAGTTTGTGTACTGTGAGGCGAAAGGGTCTTGAGGGTATAGAGTCTTCTTTTGAGACTCCTTCCACGCACATTGGGTTCAAATTCCCCTCCCCTCAGGCTGAAGGATTGGATTGGAGGTCTTGCCCTCAGATCCTGGGACCACATTCACTCTCTTGGTCAAATGGGGTCACTGTTTTTCGCTGGTCAGCTCCTGACATGGGTTCTTTGAACCTGGGAATTTTCATTAAGATGGTAGATATTTTTAAATATTTTTTTAAAGCTTTATTTATTTATTTATTTATTTGCCTGGAACTGGAACTACAGACAGTTGTTAGCTGCCATGTGGGTGCTGGGAATCGAACCCGGGTCCTCTGGAAGAGCAGCCGGTGCTCTTAACCGCTGAGCCATCTCTCCAGCCCGATATTTTTAAATATTTATTTTGTTTTTCCAGACAAGGAGTCATGTAGCCCAGGCTAGTCTCAAAGTTGCTACGTAGCTGAGGATAACATCAAATCACTGCTTCAACCCGAAGTGACTGGATGACAGGCGTGCATCAGTGTTCCTGTTTATGTTGTGCATATTAGGTGTGGACTCTACCAAGTCAGACCCCCCAGCCCTGTTTTTGAGGCAGTGTTTCACTGTTCGGTACCCTCCAGCCTTGAACTTGCAAATCTTCTGCTGCAGTACATTGCAGGTGTTTATACACCTTTGTGAATTGATCGAGAGTCTGAACAGAAGAGCACCTGATTTAGAGTGCTCACCTAGGGAGGAGTCATACTAACCCAGAGCATGGAACCTTGCCTTGCCTAGGGACAGCATTATCCTTGAGGCTAAGGAGGAAATTCAGGCTCTCACTGGTTTGTGAGTGTATAAGAGCCCAGAGCACCGTCCATGTGACAGTGGATAAAGCTGGTCCACATGTGTGGCCTCTGGGCAGGGAAGGCCTGGTAGCCCATGGACATGAGTTGGGCATTGGGGCTGGGAGGTCAGTGCTGATTGGAGAAGCCCAGCCATCAAGAGGAGGCATAGACCCTGCCTGTTCCCAGAGATGCTCATTGGCTCCTGGAGGCTTTAGTGTTGAGGTCAGAACCCAGCCAGGGACTCTGTACACGTGCAAGTAGCTAATGGCAGAGCCAGAACCATCTGCAACCAGCAGAGAGAGAGAGCTGTGTGGGACTGGCAGCCTACGGTAGGGAACACAGAGAGACATTGGGGAACGAGTGGGAAAACTAGGGACCAGATAAGAGGGGCGGTTGATCAGATAGATCTCTGGGGTGAAATTTTTTTTAAGATGTATTTTTGTAATTCATTCATGTGTATCTGTGTGTGTCTATGAGGATATGCTATGTGAGCCTGATGGGAGCTGTTTCGAGCTCCCCATTGTGGATGCTGGGAACTGAACTTGGGGCTCCTGGAAGAGCAGCACAGGGTCTTAACTGTTGAGCCGGCTCCTGCCCTGGTTTGGTTTTGTCTGAGTCATGCTCTTCACTGAATTGACCTTTAGCACAGGCCAGCTTTGAACTCGTGATCTCTTACCTTCAAGAGTACTGGCGTAAAAGATGTGCACACCTCACTCTTCAGTTATTTTATTAATTATTATTTTGAGATTTATTTATGTGCGTGAGTGTTTTTATGTCTGTGCACCATGTGCATGCCTAGTGTTCTTGGAAGCCAGAAGAGGGTGCTGGATCCCCTAGAACTGGATTTCCTCTGGTTGTGAGCCGCCATGTTGTCGCTGGGACTTGAACCTCTTTCCTCTCTGTAAGAGCAGCTGGCATTTCACTGAGCCATCTCTCCAGCCTCCTGTTTTACTCTTTTTTTTTTTTTTTAAAAGATTTATTTATTTATCATGCATACAGTATACAGTATACAGAAGAGGGCACCAGATGTCATCATAGATGGTTGTGAGCCACCATGTGGTTGCTGGGAATTGAACTCAGAACCTCCGGAAGAACAGTCAGTGCTCTTAACCCCTGAGCCATCTCTCCAGCCCCCTGTTTTACTCTTTTATAAATGAGAAGCTTATATTTTTTGAAGTGAGCAATTTATTTATTTATTTATTTATTTTTAAGAAGACAGCCGTTTTTGTGGTTTTATTTAAACACAAATAAAACATGCACATAAGCCATCTACTCATTTTCTTCGCTGCGTAGCCTGGCGTTGGGATTGGTGACTCTGATGGCCAGCTGTGCTGCTCTTTCTACAATGGCTTTTCGGTTCTTGGAGGAAATGTTGTGAGCAAGCTCAGCACAGTAAGATTTGTTGCACATCAGCAGCACTTCCAGCTCCTTGACATTGTGGACAAGGAACTTCCGGAAACCACTAGGCAGCATGTGCTTGGTTTTCTTGCTGCTCACATAACCAATGTTGGGCATCAGGATCTGGCCCTTGAATCTTCTCCGCACCCTGTTGTCAATACCTCTGGGTTTCCGCCAGTTTCGCTTAATTTTGACATATCGATCTGACTGGTGTCTGATGAACTTCTTGGTCCTCTTTGTGAGGATCTTGGGCTTCACCAGAGGCCGGAGGGCAGCCATGATGCCGCAGATGAGATGGCAGCCACCTTACTGGCAGCGCCAAAGAAGAAATAGTGAGCAATTTAATGACTTTAATTTTTTATTTAGTTTTAAAAATTTATTTATTATGTATACAACATTCTGCATTCCTGTACATCTGCACACCAGAAGTGGGCACCAGACCTCATTATAGACGATTGTGAGCCACCATGTGGTTGTTGGGAACTGAATTCAGGACTCTGGAAGAGCAGCCGGTGCTCTAAACCCCTGAGCCATCTCTCCAGCCCCCTGAGTTTAATTTATTAATGTGTGCATCCATGTTTCTTTATTATTTTTAGTAACTTTAAATCTTTTTTGTTTCTTTGTTTTTTGAGACAGAGTTTCAGACTGTCCTGGAACTCACTCTGTAGATCAGGCTGGCCTTGAACTCACAGAGATCTGTCTGCCTCTGCCTCCTGAGTGCTGGGGCTAAAGATTGCACCACACTGCCTGGCTTAACTTTAAATGTTTATGTATGTATTTATTATGAGCTCAAACTCGGGTTGGTCAGGCCTTCTCCTTTTGAGCCATCTCACTGCCGCCCCCCCCCCCCCCCGGTTTTCTATTTGAGAAAATGTTTTAATTAGTACATGTTGATCATGAGTAGTGGACTTTGCAATGTGTTTTCATTATGTGTGGAATTTGTCACATTCACCTGCTCTCCCATCCTGTCCCCTCTACCCTTGCATTTCATTACATTGTTTATAGGACCATAGGCCCCTTGCTCATACCTATGTACCATTGATAAAACTGTCAGTTCCTCCTCCCTTAGCAACCTTCACTGGGTATCAGTCCTGGGGGGGCTCATGAGCCTGGATGTTGACGGTCCCGGCTTATACTAATGATGACAGCTTTTGTGAGTTCAAGAGCACCGCAGCCCTGGCTTGGAGGCGGGTGCTTTGCTTGCATGTCTCTGCACCACATGTGTGCAGTGCCTTTAGTGTCAGAGCCTTTGGACCTGGAGTTGTGAGCCACCAGGTGGGTACTGGGAACTAAACCCAGGTCCACTGGAAGAGCAGCCAGGGTTGTTAGCACTGAGCCATCCCTCCAGCTCTGGCTCTTAGATTTTTTTTTTTCCCACCTTATCTATGATGTTCCCCAAGTCTTGAAAGGGTGATATAGTTGTCCAATTTAGGGCTGAGAATCCAGCATGACTTATTCTCAGTGCTTTGACAAGTTATGAGTCTGCAGGCACTGTTGCCCACTGAGGAGAGAATCTCCTGGGCAGATCTGACAAGAGCGCTAGTCTTCAGGCACAAACTGGGTTCTGTAGCAGGCAGTTAACAAAACAGTAGCCACATCTGTGACCTCTCCAGACTCAGTAAATGTGCTAAGGCAAAAAGTGGTCGGCTATGTCCATAACAGTCACTGTTGCCCGGTGGGCATGTCCTGCTACCTTTGCACATGGGCTCACGGCTAAAACTGTTGATGGCCGTTTCCCAGGTTGTCAGGCTTGGCAGCGAGAGCCTTTACCTCCTGAGCCATCTCCATAGCATCCATTCGTGTGTGTGCATGCTAGGTCAGAGGTCAGTGTCACACGCCTTCCTCTGTCCACCCTCCCCCTTTGCAAATTGTCTGGAGAGGGTTTTGTTTGGACCCGATTTGTCATTGAGCCTGAACTTGCTGTTTTGGTAATAGAACCCACCTGTCTTCTCTCCAGATGCTGGAGTTACAGGCATGTGTCTCTACGCCTGGCTGGGCTTTGTTTATTTTTTAGCACGGACATTGGCTCTTCAAACTTGTGCTGTGTGGTAGGCTTTTTTCTGACGGAGCCATCTTCATAGACCCTTGATCTTTTTCCGCTTTCAGATAGAGTGTCATGTAGCCCAGGCTGCCTTCACACTTGCCTACACTTGCTATGTAGCTGAGGCTGGCCCTGATTCCTTTCCTTATCCCCTGCCCTCGTCTCTGGTTTCGGGATGACAGGTGTGTGCCCCCAAACCTGGATCTTTTGAGGTAAAACTTGTGTAATAAAATCTATCCTTCTCAGTGGATAATTCTGTGTGTTTAGCACATTCACAGAGAGACATGCCAGTGTGTATACCCCACTGATTCCGCCCTACTTCCTGTCTGTGGCATCACCTGCTCTGGACATTATGCATTGACGAGACTGTTTGACAAAGCTCCTGCCCCGTCCTGCCCCCTCTCCTGCCCCCCCTCCTCTCTTTCCTCCATCCTGTCTTCATCTCCATTAACAGGATCTTTCTGTGTAGCCCAGGCTGGCACAGAACTGTGATCTGTTAGCTTCTGGTTTGGTTTTGGTTTTGTTTGTTGTTTGTTTCAAATAGGGTTTCATTGTGCAGCCTTGGCTGTCCTGGAACTCACTCTGTAGATCAGGTTCTTCCCAAACTCAGAGAGATCCACCTGCCTCTGCCTCCTGAGTGCTGGAATCAAAGGTGTGGGCCACCACAGCCCTGCTGGTCTTGGCTGTACTAGAACTAATCCTATAGCTCAGATCAAAGATGTGCACCACCAGCTGGTACACCGCATCAGTCTTTTTTTTTTTTTAATTTTAAACTAAGCATTGGTGGCACACAGGTTTTTTTTAAAAAATTATTTATTATGTATACAGTGTACAGAAGAGAGTATCAGATGTCATTATAGGTGATTGTGAGCCACCCTGTGGTTGCTGGGAATTGCAGGACCTCTGGAAGAGCTGCCAGTGCCCTTAACCTCTGAGCCATCTCTCCAGTCCTACCTCATCAATCTTAAAATGTCATTTCCTCTGGCTTATTTCAGCTTGCTTCCTGTTTTAAGGTACATTTACATTGTGGCACAAATCAGTGTTTTATCTCTTTTCACCATCAAATAATATTCCTTTTTAAAATATTTATTTTTATGTGAATTGGTGTTTTGCCTGCATATATAACTGTGTAAAGGTGTCAGATCTTGGAATTACAGACAGTTGTGAGCCACCATGTGGGTGCTGGGAATTGAACTCAGGTCCTCCGGAAGAACAGTCAGTGCTCTTAACCGCTGCGCCATCTCTCCAGCCCCAAATAATATTCCAGTATGTGACTAATCACCATTTTATTTATATTGTCGCCACCTGGTGGATGTCTGTGCTCATTTTTTGTGATGGTTGTCATTGTTTGTAACAGTACCTCAGCTGAGAGAGGTACTGTTGTGACATCTGCAGTTTTAGCGTTTAGGAAGACGGAGTACTTCAAGTTTGAGGCTAGCCTGTACTACATGGGGAGCCCATGCTTGCCTGAGCTGCAGTGTGAGACCCAAAAGGGAAAGGAAATGTGTCAGGGGCTGGCTGGTCAGTGCTGAGGGCATGCTGAGGACTCAGGAAGCTTGTCATGCTACGTAGCAAAACCAGAAACCAACTAAATTAATCTAACGCCTCCAGTCTAGTAATTCATAAGCAAAGGTATTTGTCTGGCTCCATTTTGCAAAAGCTAGGGACAGTGTGCTCTGTCCTTGCCAGGGCTGTCTCACGGTGTCTACCTACAGGGCGGGAGAGCTGTGGAGACTCTGCCCGATAGGCATTCCCTTTCAGAAGCCCCTGACATGGAAGCGCCATTGAAAGAACACTTTGGTCTCAGTGGGAATTAGTCCACATCCTGCTCCAGCCTCGGCTTCAAGCCTGTCCAGCTTTTTTTTTTTTGCCAAGTTGGAGCCTGTCATTGGTACTGTAAACCAGCAGGGCAGTGTGCGTAAGGATGGGGGGCCCTGTGCAGAATGGTGGGGCGGTGTTCATGTGGTACCTAGGGACTATCTTAGTCGCTACCTGCTGTGACTTGGTGATTGTCCTTCTTCTCTCAAAGGGCCTTGTGGGTGGCCAGTGTCTGCCTTGAGCAATTGTCTTAGGACCTGGGACACAGAGTGATATAACACATTTCTCCTCCATGGCCTCCGGTCTTTCTGGAGAGACATTCTGGATTCCCCAGTATCAGGAGTGCTGACCTTGATGGTGGTGCCATCTCTGGACAGCTCTGCGGCCTGTTGGCCATGCTCTGTTCTCATCTGCCCAGGAGGCTGCTGGGGTTGACATCTGTGTTTCTCACCATGTCCTGTTGACACAGCCATGGGCCACACTGCCCACACTGCCCCGTTCATTATGTAACTTGTTTGTCTGTTCTAACTTCTCTCTTGACTACAGGAGAAGGAACGTCTGGCTACCCTAACCCTTGTCTCTCGGGAGCAACAAAGCCTGTTGCCTAGCGGAGCGTGTCATTTCTGAGTTGAAACTCAGTGGACAGCATGGCCACCAGGCTGGTGGTGGCACAGAGGAGTCCAAAGCTGGCCTAGGGAACAAAGAGTGTTTGTTCTGAGGGATTCCCTCCCAGGGTGAGCCTTGGCCAGCTCCTCCTCCTCCTCGGGGCTGAGTTCTGAACCACCAGGACTGTAAAGATAGGGATGTCAGGTGGCCATGAGGCCTGCCGCTGGCCTCTGGCCTCGGTGGGAGGACAAGGACATGGACAGTGGTAGCCAGAAGACTGTCATAGCCATTGAGCCAGGCCTATCTAAATGTTCCCTCAGTGATCCCCGCCAAGGCCAGGGCTTCTGAGGAAGACTCTGGAGCCACCATGGCCCCCTGCGGAGGGACAGCATTCTGGAGTGACATTGCCACTTGAGAAGCCAGCAGTCCCCTTGGCACTCTGGGGTCATGCAGGCACGGGAGGGGCCGTCTCACCAAAGCCTGCTGTTTCTCCACGAGGCTCACTGGGTGCTTGGGTGTCTGTCACTCACCACGTCAGAGTCAGGTGGGACCCAGAGAGGGAAACATCTGGGAGCTCAGCTTTGGCCTGGTGGCCAGGAGTGAGAGAGGCCAAGATACCCTGGGTTCTATGAACTATGGCTCTGGGAGCCCACACCACAGTGTCCTGTGGGGTGAACTGGCTGGTCTCTGTGTCATCACGGGGTGGGACATGTGCACCAGGAACAACCTCCTCATTGTTGGCGTGCTCACTCGAAAGATTGGCTTGGGATTGTCTTCCTTTTAAAAGAGGGTCTCACTATGGAGCCTTCGCTGTTCAGGAACGCTCCATGTGACCAGGCTAGTCTTGATCTCAGAGATCTGCCTGCTTCCCAAGTGCTGAGATTAAAGGCAAATGCTGCCATGTCTGGCCTGAGAGAGGTTTTTCTTAGTGGGGCTAGTGCCATGTTGCCATGGAAGCCCTGGCAGCAAGCAGTTCACTGCCTCCTTCCTTAGTCTGGTCATATTTTCAACACCTGAATGTAGGGGTGGACAATGTCCATGGAGAGAGACAGCTCAGGGGCTGTAAGGCCCTGCGGTAGGGGTGGGTGACATTGAGAAACTCCATTTTCACCTTCCTGACTGCGTTCAGCTAACACCTAACCTGCAATGCTGTCCTTGGCCTTCTGTGCACCTATAGACCAGATGTGGGCAGAGGATAGAAAGCCCGTCAGAGAAGGGTCTAGTCAGATCTTGCTATGTTTGAAGGCCTGTGGGCTTGGGAGCTACTGCTGTATGGCACCGGGCACTGATACACTGAGCCGTGGTGATATACATGGTGGCCGTAGGCTCTAGGTTTCCATGCAGGTGAGGGCTGAGGCTGGGAGAGGAGATTTGCCATCGGGTGTATGGGAGGCTGAGACTGCCTGTGGCTGAGAGCAGCCATGCTGTCTGCAAGATCTCATGAACACAGCTGGCATGGGACCTGGGCTCACAATTTTGTTTCTTTCAGAAAGGCCCCTGGGACTCTCTCTCCTCAATGGACCTGGGGATGAGGCAACTTCTTACAGCCCTAAGACTTCTTGTAAAAGAAGTTAGCAGCCAGCCCAAGCAGTAGGTTTTTACTGCCCAAGACCTTGGCCTGGTTATATATTATTGTCTCCAGCTTGGACCAGAAGGACCTTTCTTCCTAAGGTTACACACCTGCCTGATACCAGCTGCGCCCCCAGCCTCTCACAACAGAACCTCTTCTTTGCCCTTAGCTGATGGCGTCTGTATTCCTAAACTGCCCGGTCATATCTTACGTCCTCTAGGGCATGTATACATGAGGCCAGGACTGTGCAGCAGGCATGGATCGATCCTAAAGACCACCTGGCAGATAGACAGCCTCCAGGGGGTCAAAAGCTGTCATTCTTTATTAGGAACAGGTCTAGAGCATCGATAGGAAGAGCAATCCTGCACAGCCTTCCCTTAGCTGGACGGGAAGGCAGCTGAGCTGTCCAGCTGCCTGCAGTGGAGGTGGGGGCCTTGGGGTCCCCAGACGACAGACCCCCCTGCTCTGGTAGCTGCCGTGCAGCTGTGTAGACTGGCTCTCTTAACACTTGTTAACCCCAGCCTGGCCCTCTCCAGCACTGCTCCCCTAATGGGGACTGAGCATTCACTCCTGCTCAGCTGCCCAGGCCTAAGCATCCACCGTAACTTCTGCAGGGTGAGTGCTTCTGGAATTGAGCACTCAAAGCAGCCTGCAGGGTACAAACTTCCAGTTTTTAAAGGGCCTAGCAGGGTGGGGGTTCACTCAAGGATCGAGGCTGAAGATGTTTTCTGACACCATAGCCATGAAATTCCACAGGGGTCAAAGCCAGGAACCGGGTGGGGTGTCTGGGCTGGATATCCGGAGTCTGCTCTCCAAGGGACGGGAGAATTTGAGCCCGGCTTGAAAGCAGAGAGTGAGAATGGAGACATGGGATTTCCCAGAATCTTCCGCTACTCAGATGGTCAGAGCTCTGGGCTGGGTGAGGTAGCTGCCAGGTGACAGGCGTCCAGAGGACCACTGAGGTCCCTAAGCAGCCCCTCCCCCATCTCAGCAGCTGCTGTGTGCTGTGTTGGGGGGAGGCTGCTGGTTATATCCTGCCTCCGGTCTGTATCCCTGTTCAGATGCCAGTGGTACCCCCCTGTGTGTGGTAGAGTAATCCAGGACACACACACACACACACACACACACACACACACACTCATGTTCTTGATCTACAGGAATCTCTGCATGGACTCCACCCCATACCCATCAACCTTCAACCCTCCTGGAGGGGGTGGGTCAGTGCTGGCAGCTTGTGAACTTTCTGGGACTTGGTGGCCAGAGTAGAGCGAGTGGTTCTGGCATAGCTGCTGCCCCTTTGCCATTAGCTTAACCTCTGAGCATGACAAGACACTGCTGCTGGTTGTTGGCCAGCTTACCTCTGGGTTCAGTAAAAGGTCATGTCTCAGAAGGATCCAACAGAGAGTGATGGAGCAGGGCACCTGATGTCCAGATCCAGGCCAGACTTGATTACATAAGACAACCAGCCTGATCAACAAGAAGGTTCAGTGGGTAGCAGCCTTTGCCATCATGCCTAGGATCCTGGTGTTGGGAGCAGAGACTGACTTTCATGTGATTGCACATGTATGTAGCACATGTATTGCACACACTGGAGCAATCTCAGAAAATCGGTGTTTCCTCTCCCTAGCCACTGCCCACCTGCCAGCCTAGGCTTGCACATCCCTCCAACCCATCAATTCCACAGGGGAAGGTGAGTCACACCTCAAGACCCAGAAGCAGGACAGTCTCTGAGTTCAAAACCAGCCTGCTCTATAGAGAGAGTTCTGGGGCAGCCAGGGTTACACAGAGAAACCCTGTGTCAAAAACCAAACAAACAAAAAAGAAAGAAAGAAACCCATCTACCCTAGGGCAGGATCTGATACGTTATCTTCTAACTCATTGCAGTGGCCTGGTCAGGAGTGGGTCTCCCTGAGCCCTGCATGGGCAGAGAACAGAGAACTGGGGTCCTTACCCCAGGACAGTGTGTGAGAGAGAGGCTCAGTGGGGAAGAGCTGACTTAGACATGCACAAACTGAGAGGTTTGCTGCTGAGCTGTAGGCAGGGGCTTGGGCTGTGCTGCCAGACTGGCTGTGGCCTGAAGCTCTGGGACTTCGCAGGATGGGGTGGCCTGGGTGGCCTGGCAGGAACCTGTGTGCCCCATCTGTACTGCCAAGGACACCTGGTTCATTGCTGTCTTCCACCCTAGGTGGGCTGGAAGTATTGAGGGCTCTCTCTATAGGAGATGGCTCCAGGGATTGGACCTTATGGACCCCTTCTGCTGGATGTTGGCCCAGGCTCCTCTCTGGCCTTTGAGGAGGGGCAGAGATGGGTTGGTTGTAAGCAGCTAGGAGTGCAGGGTCATGGGGGTGGGGAGCTGAGGCCATAGAGGCCATGCTTAGAGACAGGGCTTACTAACTAAGCACCCATCCACTCTCCATCCCTCCACTCACCACCCCTCCATTTGCTCACTTTTTCACCCATTTGCCTTGCCACCTACCGTCCAAGGAGCTGACATGGCTGAGCTCCTTCACTGTGGGTGGACACCAGGATGTGGCAAGAGAAAGACCCCTTTTGGCTGCCTCCCATTTTAGCCAAGGGCAGCCAGGCTAGGAGCAGATAGATGAAGTCCTGAATGGAACAGGGACCAGGGAAGACAGCCAGACAGGACCTGGGAGCCAGGATGCTGGAGTTTCCTCATCTCCAGGGGACGGGCCTCCATTCCTCATGAGGCGGTGGTGTGCCTAGTGGGTCCATTGCGTTCTCCCTGTGGGGTGAAGCTCAGGTGCTCTGCCCCTCTGACTTTGCTTTGTGCCCCAGCTCAGATGGTCTTTGGGGATCGGGCTCAGCCCTGGATCCTGAAACTCCAGCTATGTCTTAGTGATGTCCTGCATGTGTCTGGCTGTGGTTGCGGGGAGCAGGGGCTGAACTGGGAAGGAGTACTTGTGTTTGCTGTGTGGTCTTGGGCAAGTGCAAGTCTCTCTGTGCCTCGGAGTGTTTCTTGTTCAAGGTTTCTGGGCAGTGGGTGAGCCAGTCAGAACTGCACTCCCAGCCTACAGAGTGTATGTCCCTGTTGGAGGGCGTTCTCGTGGTGATGCCTAGTCCTGTGGTACAGCTCTCAATCCAGATTACGTAGGCTGTGGGCAGAGGACTTGACACTGCTCAGGAAGGTAGCATGTTAGCATTGCATATCTTCCTGGCGCCTCTTTGCAGAGCGTGGCCCCTTCTTGCTGATCCCAGCACGCAATGGCAGTTGGGCAAATGTGGGGCTTGGTGTCAGCAATGAGGCTTTATGCTCACAGTTGATGGCCAGAGCCTCAGACAGGCCCCAGCCTTTGGAGGCTGGGATGTGGGTGGGTGGGTCATTGGCGTGGGGGGTAGTCTGCTCTCCTGCCTCTTGCACTTCTAGCATTCCATTCCTGAACCCCATCCTGCAAACCAGTGCTCCCCAACTGACCCATACTCTACCCCATTTTCCAGGGAAGCAAGGGGCTCTGGCTCACCCTTGGCTCCTCTTTGACCTGAGAGCAGCATTCCTCATTTCCCAGGAGTCCTTAGGTAATCTGGTGCTGGCTCCTTCAAGGAAGTGCTTCCCAATGCAGAGAGCCGCCTTGTGCTGTGTGCTGTCTTCAGTTAGACACAGCAGCCCTCACTCCCCTTCAGCTACCCCCCCCCGGGGGGGCGTCACAGGTGCAGCCCAGACACAGTGCCTCGGTGGAGAAGATGCTTGGTGAGCCTGGGGGTGGAGAATTAGTTCAGTCTGGTCTTTCAAGGGGCTTCTATTCGCCCCTCCCAAGTTCTGGCTTTCTTTTCTCACGGGCCAGCCTGGAGCAAGACCATGGCAGGTGCCTTGCTTCCCCCCACTAGAGGTGAGCCCCAGAAAAGAGGGCTGCCATTTCAGAAGGAGAGAGCAGGCTGTGGGCCAGGAGGAGCCATGGAGCCTCCCAGGGGAGGGCTTGCTGACGTGAGTAGGAGGCGATGGCTTGCAGTCTAGTGCCAGAACACAGTGAGTTGATCCTGTACTGGAGTGCTGTACCCAGAGCTGGGAAAACATTGGGTAACCATGGCAACAGGATGGGGTGAGTGTGCTGGACCCCGGAGCTCTACACCCTCTCTCTGCCTTTGTAGTTGGGGCTAGAGCCCCTGAGATGTTGATGGGGACAGAATGCTGTGTAGACAAGGAAGAAGGACCCAGAACTAGGGGAGGTCCTTGTACCTCAGTTTCCCAATTAGTTATTATTTTGGGATTTTGAGACAGGGTTTCTCTGTGCAGCCTTGGCTATCCTGGAAGTCACTCTGGTTATCAGGTTGGCCTTGAACTCACAGAGATCCTCCTGCCTCTGCTTCCTAAGTACTGGGATTAAAGGTGTGCACCGCCCCCTCCCCATAGTTTCTTTATTTTAAAGGAAGGATATTTCCTAGCTCAGGGAATCCTAGGGCCCTGGGGAAGGCGGCACCTCTTCTGTGTAAGGGTCTGAGGGTTCAGAAGTTGGACTTAGTGAGCTGAGAATCATCCGTGGGCCGCCACGCTCCCACACAGCCTGAAACCCAGCTGCCCTCATTCAGTCTCTGACATCCCATCTGTTGACATGCCACTCACGCCTTTGCCCACCCCTACCCAGCCAGGCTCTCTGGGAATGGTCTGGATGGCCCTGTTGCTGATCTGAAGTAGCTACCCTGACATCGTACCATTCCCTAAAGTTCTGTCCCTCACTTGCATGTTTGGGGGATCAAGGGTGGGGCAGCAGTGCGGCTGGGGCATGAGCCAGCCAGTCCTGTCTGCTCCAGTGAGCCACATGGACAATAAAAGTGAAATTGGTTTTGAAAGTAGAAGTGGCTGGGCTGGAGGAGGAGGGACCGGCGTCAGAGCAGGGTGTGAGAGTCAGCGGGCTGCACTCTGCGTGGGGGTAGAACAGATTTTACTAAACCCCAAAGAAATGTTTCCATGAAATTCCTTCTTGCTCTTGCCTGTTTCTAGATGAGCTGAGAAGAATGGCTCTGGGTTTGGAAAGCCGGCCTTGAGGACAAGCTGTCAGCGGGGTAGGGACGGGGCCATGTCTCCCTCCTAGCAGCTCCCAATCCCCCATCAGCAGGGTGGCCTGCAGGCATTCTCTAGCTGCCCACTCGGACATGATGGTCCCAGAACAAGATTGGAAGTGAGAGGTTCTGCAAAGTGGGGGCTGGGAACTCAAGCAGGGTTTCCCACACCTGGGTCCCTAAACAGGTAACTCCTTAGGGCCATCCATGCACCTGCTCAGGGCTTTGGATGGCCTGGATGCCTTAGGCAGTACTAGGAAAACATGGAAGCAGGGAGCTGGCAGGATGGCTGGCCTGGATAAGGCCCAAGATGGAATTTGAAGCTACTTTGAGGCCAAAGCTAGACTGAGGTACAGCCAGGGTGGGTGGTGAGTGGCCTCGGGAGACTGTCCGGTCCAGGGTTGCTGACGCACTGGCTCTGATGACTCATGAGCCGGCCGGCCACTATGACTCGAGTGGCTGTCTGGAGATTCAGACTGGCTCAGGGGGCCCCACCATGTGGCCGCCCACTGTCTAGAATTGTTCTGAGTAATGGGTCCTCCCTCCCAGTGCTGGTCCTAATGCTGGCAGAGGTGACCTTAGTCATAGTCCAGACAGGACAACCCTCTTGTATACACTGTTGCTCTGCCTCAGCCATACTTCTGTGCAGTATGGGGCTTGGAGCACTGCAGGGTGGTTGAGTCAGGAGGGACAGAGTGGTCATTTCAGGGACTTGCTAGTGCCTAAAGGACGGGAGCTCAGCCACCCTAGACCATCAGCTGCAGAGACCAAGAGATCAGAAGTGCCGCTGGCCACACGACTGTCCCTGCCTTGGAAGCCCAGGCCACCTTTTTCCTTAGGGGACCTGGACTCTGCTCACCTCTCTGAGGTGGCCATTTAAAGCAAAATAATTAGCTGTATTTTCTCATGCTGCCCCTGTGTGTGCACGTGCACATAGGATAGTGTGTGCTTGTAGATGGCAGCCTGAGGGAGTCATCCCTGTCCCATGTAGGTCCTAGGGACTGTCAGCTTGTCAGGGTTGGTGATAAGCAATTTTATCTGCTGAGTCACCTCAAATCTGGGTTCCTACACACACACACACACACACACACACACACACACACACACACACAGAGCAAGGTAACAGCAGAGGACTCAAGGGCACAGAGACACTGGTCCCCTCCTCCCTGGGAAAAGCCATCTGTGTTCTTTGCATTCTCAGGATGTGGCACTAGCCACCTGTGACAGAGATCCCAAGACCTCTCCTGCCTTATTGCCTATGTGCTCAGCCACATACCCACAGGTAGGCAGTACTTGAAAAATGAGTCCGCATTACATACACAGATCTTTTACTTTTTAAAAAAAAATCTATTGCATGAATTCCACTTTATCTTATAATAAAAACCAGGAACCAGATATTGGGGAAAAGCCAAAAGATCAGAGAGACAGAGAAACAGCCACAGCCACGCCACTTCTCACCCAGATCTCACCAGCCACTCCACACACATCTCACCAGCCACTCCACACACATC
>PVIH01013716.1:0-19981 GCA_004025045.1 Sigmodon hispidus | reverse complement strand
TTTACCTACAACAGGGCCTGGATTCCATCATGTTATTGCCTTAAAGAAAAGAAGGTAAATGGAATCCTTGGGTCCTTCTTCACTGTAGACCAGCTGGCTGTTTCTGGTCTGAGTTGCCTTGGTGGTTTCTGTTGTGGGTCTGGCACTGTCTGTGCCCGGGTGATCACCTGGCTAATCTTGATCTTCCTTCCAGCTGCAGGGGGTTCATGCCCGCCGCGGAGGCATGCTAAAGCCGGGCGGCCGGCAGGATGAGTGCGCTCGAGGCTGGCAGCTCGGGTCGTCGGCAGCAGGCCACCTACCACCTGCATATCTACCCGCAGCTGTCCACCACTGGGAGCCAGGCCTCGTGTCGTGTGACCGCCACCAAGGACAGTACGACGACCGATGTCATCCGAGACGTGGTAGCCAGCCTACACTTGGATGGTTCAAAGTGCTATGTGCTGGTGGAGGTGAAGGAGTCAGGCGGAGAAGAGTGGGTGCTGGATGCCAGCGACTCGCCTGTGCACCGCGTGCTGCTGTGGCCTCGGCGTGCGCAGGACGAGCACCCGCAGGAGGATGGCTACTACTTTGTGCTGCAAGAGAGAAATGCAGATGGCAGCATTCAGTACTTGCACATGCAGCTGCTGGCTCAGCCCACAGCAGCTCGGCGCTTGGTGGAGCGTGGGCTGTTGCCACGGCCACAGGCCGACTTTGATGACCTGTGTAACCTGCCTGAGCTGACTGAAGCCAATCTGCTACAGAACCTGAAGCTGCGCTTCATGCAGCAAAAGATCTACACATATGCGGGCAGCATTCTGGTGGCCATCAATCCCTTCAAGTTTCTGCCTATCTACAACCCCAAGTACGTCAAGATGTACGAGAACCAGCAACTGGGCAAGCTGGAGCCACATGTGTTTGCACTGGCAGACGTGGCCTACTACACCATGCTGCGCAAGCGTGTGAACCAGTGTATTGTCATCTCGGGCGAGAGTGGTTCTGGTAAGACCCAGAGCACCAATTTCCTCATCCATTGCCTCACTGCACTCAGCCAGAAGGGCTATGCCAGTGGTGTCGAGAGGACCATCCTGGGCGCAGGGCCTGTGCTGGAGGTGAGTGCTGTGCTGTTGGTGCCTTGGCTCTGTGTGATGCTGACAGTCTTCCCACCACTCACTGAGCATGTGCAAAACTGGCTCTTCATCCCAGAGTACACTGATCTTTCATGGGACCCAGATTTCCAAACCTAGCAGTACACACAGAGAAAATGCACACATGTTCTAGCTTTGGAGGGCAGGGTCGGGTGGCAGGGCAGCAGGCCTAGAATTGGTTTCTTGTAATCATTCTGTGTATCTGGGATGTCAGCCACCTCTAGTGGTCCAGGCTTGGTCATGGCTGCGATAAAGTTAGAGGCCCAGGATGTGAGGGGAGCCATAGAAGGCTGCTAGAGATCTGCTCACTGAGGGAAGCTTCTTCCCCAGGGTTAGCCAGGCCTGACCTCAGTTCGAGAGCATCCAAAACATGAGAGGAGAATGGCAGGATTCACATGTCCTTGGTGGTTGTCTGCCCTCTGGGTCCTGGGTGAACAGACTGAGTTGATGTTGAACATGAGAGAACATTTCAGGAGTGCCAGGGAGATGGCACCACAGTTTACCGGGGGAGACTATCTCAGACCCCGTACCTTATCCCTGCTGCCCTGGGCTCCCATTCACCAGATTTCATGGGAGCCACATCACTGTGGACAAGCCTTCAGGGCATGGGCAGCAGAAAGTATATCTTAGACCAGAACAGTCATTTGCTGGATCATGGGCTCAGGGTCTGCAGCTCTGGAACTGGGGGCCCAGGCCCTGCTTTTCTCTCCGTTTGTTTTCCTTTCTTTTTTAATGATAACCTTCATTGTTTTCTGTTCTCTGTGTGTGTGTGTGGGGGGGGGGAGGTTGCTTGCACATGTGTCCATGTCTGGTGTGTGCAGAAACCAGAAGAGGCATCAGATCCCCTGGAACTGACTCTGGCCAGTGCTCCTAACCCCTGAACCATCTCTTCAGCCCTTGGTTCTCAATAGGCCTGTGTGTGCACAGTGTGCATGTGGCAGTTGGAGGACAACCTTCAGGTTTAATTCTCTCTCCATGTGACCCCAGGGCAGGGACCAAACTCAGGTCATCAGGCTTGGGAATCCCCAGTGGCCGCCAGTGACCTTTCCTTTTTTTTTGAGACAGGATCTTACGGTGTAGGCTTGGCTGTTCTAGAACTCACTATTTGGCTAGTTTGAACTCAGAGATCCACCTTTCCTCTGTTTCCCGAGTATTGGGATTTTCTTTTAAATCAAAGCAGTGTAACAAACCTTTACAGTGCTAACAGCAGCGAACAGACCTTTCGGGACTGTCGCCTCACCTCCGCCTGTGGTCACAGGTATTGCTATCTGTGGTCTGTTCATTGTAACTGAACCCTATGCCCATGTACCACTTGTGCCTGAGAACATGGGGATAAGAGTGTAACACCTTGGCTACCACCTTAGTGTGGTGCAGTGTTCTTGCACTTTGGTGCAGCCCCCATTCCACACAGGCTCCTTTTCTTGCTGGTCACAAGGTAGGATTCACTGTACTCACTTGCAGTTTGGCCTTGCTGATCACATTGTGCCTGAGCTTCCTTGGTCTTTAGTGACTTGGGAGCTTTGTTTCTGTCAAAGTAACATCCCCTGACAGTGGATCTTCTATGTGTGGGGGTTCTGTCTTCAGAACTAGCTGTAGAGCAGTGTGTGGGGGATGGACATAGAGTCTGTAGGGCAGTGTGTGTGTTTGGGATGGACATAGAGTCTGTAGGGCAGTGTGTGTGTTTGGGATGGACATAGAGTCTATAGAGTAGTCTGTGTGTGTGTGGGATGGACATAGAGTCTGTAGGGCAGTCTGTGTGTTTGGGCCATCTGCAGAGTGCCCTGGAAGATGCTGGGTGTGTTTGTGCATCTTGGTGATTTTGGGTAGGGTTGGAGTAGGGGGCTCTCACTGTCCACTCAGGTTTGAATAAGGGGTTAGCTCAGGCCAAGTAAAGGCTGTGTTTCAGAGGAGGTCAACAGTATTCCAGGGTGTGACACCCAGACACCCAAGCTGTGCACAAACATTACAAGATCAAATGGTGTAGGAGAGATGGCTTAGCACTTAAAAGGGTTTAGTAAATTCAAATTCATGTCCCCAAGGGTTCCTGTACATAATAGTACATATTAACTTGTGCAAGCAATCACATGGAACAAATAAATACATGGAAAATCTTAAAAAACAAAGCAAAAATGTGGGGCTATGTTTGGTCTCTATTGATCATACAGAATTCCCTGTCATTGTACCCAAGCAGGGCCATTCTGGATTCTCATGTGGAGATGGCTGGAGGGCTACAGGAGGGTATGGCGTGTAAGTCTGCCCCCACCCCAAGTGCCAAACCAGAATGGACATGGCCCTCATGTGGAAAGCTTTGTTATTTTTAGGGTCCCTGGAGGAGGGAGTTGGAGTGGCACCCACTGACCTATAACCTCTTGGCCACCTCCTGCATGGAGGGCTGCTCTATGTATGTAGTTGCTTCTAGCCGCTGTGTTCATCTGGGTTCCTCTTCCTCCTAAGGTCTTTGCAGACTGTCGTCTGTGCTCACAGGGCTCAGCTGGGCAGCAGCATGGATGATGTGTTTCTGCTTCCTCCTCCACAGCCCATAGAAAGGGCCAACGACCTGTGCTGCATAAGCTTAAAAAGAAAAAATTCAGGGCTGGAGAGATGCTGAGTGGTTAGGAGCACCGTCTGCTCTCCCAGAGGACCCGGGTTCGATTCCCAGCACCACATGGCAGCTAACAACTGTCTGTAGTTCCAGTTCCTAGTTCCAGGCAAACACCAAGGCGAATAAATAAATAAATAAATGATTTTAAAAAAAAGAAGAAAGAAAGAAAAAAATTTCAAAAAACCCACTGAATAACAGAATAGATTTTGTAAGCCATGCACAGTGGTGCACACCTATTGTCTCAGCACTTGGGAGGTGGAGCCGGGAGGATCAGGAATTTAGGGTCATCCTCGGCTGCATAGAGAGTTTGAGGCCAGCCTGGGCTACATGAGACCATCTTGAGAGAAGAGAATTTGGGTTTCCTTTTAATTTTGGCTTCCCCAACTTGTATCAGTCCATCTGTGCAGATCAACTATCTGTTCCACAATTACAGAAGCCTCCCTCAGCCTCAGCCTCAGTTACCAACAGTCAGCAGAGATCCGAAAGTAAGAAATGGGAAAATCCCCACACAAGTCTTCTGTAGGCATTAAGTGGATCTTGTTCTGTTGGCACAGTGAGCTTCTTCCCATTCTGCAGTGCTCTGACAGACTGACAGACCCCGTGCAGACTGCTGGGCTGTGGGTGCCGCCTCACAGTTGGGCGCCAGTTACTGCCTTGGTCACGAGTGGTCGTGGTATCTCGGTGATTATGTTCAGGTGGCCCTTGTTGGCCTTGCTCATGGCACCAGAGGCAAGAGTAGGTGCCATTGGCCACTTGGAAACCTGAGGCAGACCCTGAAGAGCGCTCCCTCAAACTGAAAAGAAGGTTGGAGGAGACTGAGTGGCCAAGTGAGCCATCCTTGCTCTGGGGTCCCTAGTGCAGGGTGTTCTGTTACACCCATGCAACACAGATTTCTGCCACGCTGTTTCTAAATGAGGTCACACTTCCAGTTCTGTCCACAGTGGCCCCATAGACTCACCACTGGAGACAGACACTCAGTGACTTGTTCCTGGGAGCCAACAACCAGCTCTGTAGTTGTCTCAGGACCGGTCATTTCTGTTGTGCTGGTGAGACTCCTGCCAGCTCCTCATGCACCACTTTGGCTGTTGCTGCATGGCACTGCCTGTTGTCACTGGCAGGCACTTAGTCACCTACCAGTTCCGCTGGCTTCTTTCTTGGGGCCTCAGCCACGGAGCAGCCTGATGGGCTCTGTCTGCCTGTCCAGGCTGGGGAGGGTGGGGGCCTTGCTCAGTTTGAGCTGAGCCAGAGCCAGCTCCGTGATGGGCGGTCAGCATGCTTCCCGGGGTGCCCATCAGCTTGGGGCTCCCAAGCTTGTGCTCAGAGCTGGCCTCTTTAGCATGGGCATTGCCCATGTCTGGTGCCAGGTCCTTGTCTGCACAGTGGCAAGCTGTACTCCTTTTACCACATGCCAGGAGCCCTTCCTGCAGGCATAACACCAGAGTCCTGTCAGTGTCCCTGCATGAACACTGCCCATAGTCATCGTCAGAGGCAGAGAATTTCGCCAGAAGGTTTTGTTTTCTTAAACTTTTAATGTAGCTTATTTATTTACTTATTATTTTGAGAAAATGTCTCATTGTGGCCCAGGCTATCCTAGAAATCTCTCTGTAGACCAGGCTAGTCTTGAACTCACAGAGATGTACTTGCTTCTGCCTCCCACGTGCTGGGGTTAAAGGTGTGCACCACTTCACCTAGCCAATTTTTTAAATTTCTTTTACTTACTTTTCTAACTGATTTTTAGTTATGTGTGTTGGGTGAGGTATGCACATGTGAGCAAAGGGTATTTTTCCTTTGTATTATGTTTGCTTTGAAACAGGTACCCATGTAGCTCAGGCTAGCCTTAAATTCACTATGTAGCCAAGGATGACCGTGGACTCCTGATCCTCCTTCCTCTGCCTTCCAATCGCTGGGATGACAGGCATGTGTTTCACCACACCTGGCTCTCTTCCTGCCTCCCTTTCTTCCTTTCTGTGTTGCCAAAGCTGGTCCCAACTTGTTCATTCCCCTGGCTCATCTTTTGAGTGCTGTATAAAAGGCACTGACTGGCAGGAAAGGACCCAGCTGTGTCTGCGAGGCCTCTGTTCCCTGGTCACACTTGCTAGGAGTCAGGCCTTGTTACATCTTGGATCACAGGTCAGTCCAGCTCATGTGACTCTGGCCGCGCTCATTCCTGTCCTCTAGGCTTCCAGGCCGCACAGGCCAAAGGCCGTGCAGCTTGCAGAGTCGGGGACTTTTTCTGGGCTCCCAAAAAGGAGAAGAAGAGTTGCTTTGAGGTTAGGGTGTCACTGGGCCTGGTTGTCCCCCTCAGGCCTGGGTGCAGCTTCACAGTGTAGTGCTGGCCAGAAAACAGGAAGACTCCTGTGGAAATCCCTACCTGCCCCTGTGACAGCAGGAGCTGGGGCATTTTCCAGTAGGCAAGGAGCAGCCCCCCGCCCACTTCAGAAAGGAGAGAAGTGTGTGGTCTGTGGGCTGCCTTAGCTTACAAGCACAGTAAGGCCTGTGGGACGTTGTGAATCCGATGGTGGACTGTCGCCCCTGGCAGGCACAGCAGCAGCCTGGAGCTCGCAGTTCACCCGAAGTGGGCCCAGGACACTGGACAGGCTCACTCTAGGGTAGCGGGGAACAGCTGCTGCCGGCATGTGTGGGTCACCATGGGCTCTGATTCTGAAAGCAGAAACGAAACATGGACCCACATGCACGGGCTGTTTTCCCAGGGGCCCTGGCTTTACAGAACCGCAGGCCCAGCCATACAAAAGAGGAGAGCAAAGGAGACGGAGTGTAGCTGTAGTCCCCACAGACTCCTGCTCCAGTCAGGGAAGGAAGGGTCCTGGAGCTGCCGCTGCCTGCTCAAGGCCAGGCTTTGTGTCCTTAAGACTCTCCAGACAGAGTCTGTTCCTCTGTGCAGGTCAGCGGGACCTTTGCCCGCAGGCCATGGCTGTCCTGGGTGTGGTGCTTGGCTCTGCCCAGCCACGGGAACATGGCCTCACTAGTGTGCGAGTTCAGACAGATATATTTAGCTAGGCTGACATACACCTCAGCCTGCTGTGTAGGAGTGTTTAAGAGACTTGATACTGACAGATTCAAAAGTGTGTGGCTCAGCTGGGAATGTGGCAGCATGTGCTGTCACCTAGCATTTGGAGGATGAGGCAGGAGGAGTTGGGTGCCAGCCTGGGCTACAAGACCCCATGTATCAGTCAAGTGGGTGTGCAGCTAGCTCAGCAGCTGTTGGTCTGTCCCAGGCGGCCATGTTGGGAGCTGCTGGGAGTTGGTGACATCACTGGGACTGTGCATTGAGGAGTCTAGAGATCTTGGTCTCTTCTCCGGCATCAGGCTTGCTGTGATCGCTTGCTGTTCTGTGTGTTCATGCTGCAGTGTGATACAGCAAGAGGGCCCTGGCCAGCACTGGCTCAGCAGCCCCAGTCCTCCAGCCGTGAGCTAAAGCCGCTCACTTTGCAGTCAGCCTGCAGTGACTCTGGGCTGTCACAGGCTTGTCCTGGATGGCTCTCTGCTGCTGTGATAAGCAACAGTCATAAGCCGTGTAAACAGGAGCGGGCTTGTTCCACCTTACAGACTACAGCCACCACTGAGGGAAGTCACGGCAGCAGCTTGAAGCAGAAGCCTCGGAGGAACGTTGCTCACTGGCTACCCCAGGCTCACTTTTCCACTGCCTGCCTTTCTTCCTTTTCTGATGCAGGGTGTCTCTACATGGGCCCGGCTATCCTGGACCTCACTCTGTAGAGCAGGCTGGCCTTGGCATGCACCACCACACCGGGACTCAGCTGCCTTTCTTCAGCAGTCCAGGCCCCTTGCTTGGGAACGGTACTGCCCACAGTGGACAGTTAGCAGTCAGGAAAGGGGTCCGCAGATGGTTCTCAGGCCAGTCTGATGGAGGCAGTTTCTCAGTTGGGCTCCTTTCTTCCTGGGGGTATCATGTCAACAGAATCAGTTGTACAATGCCATCCAATAGCTCTCTGTAGTCCTAGAACATGCCACCCCCCAAAAAACAAAAACCAAAAACAAAGATACCCTGTCCGTATCAGTTGCCATTGCCCACTCCGCTTGTATCTACTTCCTGTCTCTGGCTTTGCCGGCTGTGGCTGGTTCAAGTTAATTTCATCAAGACCATTGTTTTGGCTTTTGTCACTTAAAAGCATGTTTCCAGGATGCATCTATGTTACAGTGTGTGCTGGCACGGCAAAGGTTTGTTCCGTTTTCACAGCTGAGTAATACTCCACCCTGCAGTCACAGCCCATTTGTTCCTCTGCTTGCTAACTATACCACATTTCATTCCTTAGCATGACTGGGCACGGTTAGATTCTCCAGCAGAAGGATCTGTCCTTTAGGGTCCCCACAGGGCTGTGCTGGAAGATCAAGGGGCTATGGTCACTTTGCTCACATGGAGCAGTGTCCCTCAAGCAGCCTGAGGGTGCCTTGAGGGCCGAAGCTCCTAAGGATCCCGGCGGGGCAGGAGCAGGAGTGGGGTAAATGCACCTCAGGACACCTCCACAGCCTGCCAAGAGGTCAGCAGTCAAGGGCAGCTTGCCTCTGGGAGTTGTGGGTGAGAAGGAGCAGGCAGGACCATTGGCTCAGGCTTCCTGAGCAGAGGCATCACAGCGAGGCCCCCCGGGCAGGAGGGACTGGGGAGGGACTGACCTGGAGGTCTCAGATGACTTTGGGACCATTTGGGGGACTTTGGTTAACTGATGGTTTTCCAAGGCAGAACAGAGTTCTTGAGACTCAAGGACCGTGACTCATCTTAGAAGGTGTCTGGTCCTGGGCTGGCAACATGGTTCAGTGAGTAAAGGAGCTTGTTGACAAACGTGGGGACCCAAGTTCAGGTCCCACACGGGGAAGGGCAGAACCAACCCCTGACAGATGTCTCTGACCTCCACAAGTGTGTGCTTGTGGGTACACAAACATACATAACCACAAAATAAAGATGCTTCAGAGCTTAAACAAATACAGGGGCATTGTAGGCAACCGAGAGGAAGGAGGGTCAGGATGTTGCTGGGGAGTCCTGATGTGTGTGGGACTGAAAGCTGGATTGTTTGGGAGGTGACAGGGCCACTGCAGACCCACTGAGGGGCAGGATTGCTTTCTCAGGAGACCATCCCTACCCCACCTTGTGCCTATCTGGGTCCCAAAAGTCTCAGTGTGGATGTCAGGGTCACCATCTCGTGGAGAATGGAAACGGTAGTGTGGGGGGTGCGTGGTGCAGGTGTTTTCCATTGAGGCAGGAAGAAGCCATGTGACTTATGCTCTGGGATCTGAAGCCCTTAAGGGATGGATGGAAGGACAACCAGATACGTATGGGCCCAGGGTAGGAAGCAGAACTGGGGTCTGTGTGCACCGGACAGAGAACAGCAGTCTTGGGGACACCTTGGTTGCAGCATGTCCCAGGAGGAGCCAGACAAGCAGGCCCCACAATGGTCACACCTCTTGTCAAACCCAGTCCCCTCTCTGCTGTTTTGAGGGTCCAGGCCCCTGCCCACCTGTGTCCTGATGTGGATCAGGCTCCTCTGCTGACAGGGCTGTCTAGGTGGTGGAGCCTCCAGCCTGAGTGCTTTCAGGGTTCTGTGTTTTGATGTGCCACCAAAATGGTCTCTATTGATGAGGGGACCTGGGCATGGGATGTGGAGCTGGGTCTCCAGGCTGACTTGGAGAGAAGGCTTGAAAGTCAGTAGCAGGAATTCCCCAGAGAAGGAGGGGTCATACCTGACTGTCCTCAGGATCAGTAGGCTTCATGCAGCCCTCTCTAGCCCCCTTCCATCTGCTTCACCGTCATTTCACAGGGTGAAATGTAGCCTAGGCTGGTCTCATACTTGCAATATAGTTGAGGATGCTCCTGCCTCCATCCCCTGAGAGCCAGAATAACAGGCTTGGTGTATGTGGCTTTGGGAACGGAAGGCCATGTAAATGCTATGCAAGCACTATGCCTCTTGAGCTATAAGCACCCTACCAACTAAGCTACAGGCACCTCACGATCCAAGTCACATCTGCAGCCCAGTGCAGGTCCCTCAGACAATGAACATTCATCCCCTTCCAAAGGGTTTTGATTTCTGGGCTTCAGTTGTTTATGGTTAATTGTCGTTTGACAATACTAAGTGGAAAAATCCAGAAATAAGCAGTTTCAGGTTTCACTGTTAACTGCTTAGTGAGTGTTCAGGAAGATCTCGGCTGAATGTCTGTCTGATTTGGCACCGCCCGTGCTTGTGGGCGTCCATTGGGAGTCTGGGATGCTCGGTTTTAGTAATAAACTTGACAAAGTCTGGAGTCAGCTGTGAAGATGGTGTTGGCCAGGGATTGTCTGGATCAGGTGAGAACTGTCTTGTCTCAGTTGCACCATCGAGGTGGGAAGCCACACCAGTTTGAGCATGATCCCTTAGGTTTAGTCCTAGACTGACTGAGTGAAGAAAGCAGGCTGAACAGAGTAGTGCGTTTCCTGTGTGGGTTGTGAGTGCTGGGCTCAGGTCCTCATGCTGCAAGGCCATCATCTCTTTACCGCAGGGCTGATTACCAAACCCCACTTCCTTACCAGTCTACTGTCACCGTGCTCCCTCCCAGCTGTGCGTGTTTCCAGCGGCCTCCAGGAAACTCCCACTCTTGCCTTCATCCTGTCTGCTAAGGGCATGAGGGCCACCAGGCCCAAAGACTGAAAAGATCCAGGAGTCCCTTTCACTCTGCCAGCACGCATGCGCTTCCTTCTTGAACCTGTGGGCCCCTGCCTGGTCAGGGCCAGGACCTGGTGTCTGATGTGCTCCTGGGAGCTCAGAGAAGTGCCAGTCACAGCTGGCTCCAGTGCCTTCATCCAACACCTGAGGCCAACCAGCAGCTGTCTGCACCCTCCCCACCTCACGTGCATTGGGAGCTGGAGAGCAGGGGGGACATGAGAGCCAGTGTGACTGCAGAAGCGGGAGAGGCCAGCAGCAAGCCCTGCAGGGAGGGTATGGGGTGGATGAGGATGCTGGGACCATTTCTAGAGAGGTACTTGGGAGCCCCAAGTGGGGTCAGAGCGGCCCTGAGGAGCCCTAGCCAGGGGATAGCCATGCACGCCTCCGCCCTGTGCCCTGTAGCCTCCCAGCTTCTCCCCAGCACAGCTGACGAGGGAAGGGCTTTGACTCTCTTCAAAGCTATTTCGGACCTGAGGGAAGTTACATATTTGGGAATACCACATCTAAGAGCAGAGTCAAATTGTGGGCTATAGTTTAAGTGCCCAAAAAAGGTCTCCTTGAGCTGGGTACAGTAGGACACGTCTGCCATCTCAGTGCCTGGGAGTTGGAGGCAAGTTTGACACCATACCCAAAACAGAGTAGCAAGCAAGTGTGTCAGAAGAAATACACAGGGCCTGTGTGAGTCCTGTGGGGAACCAGAGTGTGCTGTCCTGAGAGTACGTGACCCTTGTGGATGTGCAGACCAGAGTGTGTAGGTCACATGCTATACAACCAGTGTGAGCAGATCACAGACTTACACTGACCTCTCCCCCCCACACACACACACTGGAGTCCTCTTCCCCTGCCACCAGAACACCTGGAGCCACGAGACCCACCCTAACCCCCCCCCCAACACCTGGAGCCAGCAGAGCAGCATTGACCCTCTGCCCCCCACTCCTGGAGTCTGTCCAAACTGGTAAAGGAAGCAGGGTATAGTGCACAGGCGTGCACTCCAGCAGGTACTCGAGAAGCTCATACAGGAGGATCATGAGGTCATCAGCTTCAGCTAGATGGCCAGCTTTGAGGCCAGCCTGGGCTATGTGAGATCATTTAAAAATGGGAATCAAGTGGACATGGTGCCACATACATGCCTTTAATCCCAGCACTTGGGAGGCAGTCAGTAAGACCTCTGTGAGTTCAAGGCCAGCCTGATCTACAGAGTGAGTTCTGTTAGACAGAGAAACCCTGTCTCGGGGAGGGGAACAAAAGCAGAGAGAAGATAGAAATTACTCAAACTTGTGGAATGGAAGATGAGGAACAAGTTGCTAGTCAGAGGCAGAGCATCTCAGTTACAGGGGTGGTGCATTTGTTCTGGGGTTCCAAGTTCCCCGGAAGTGATGACAGCTGAGCATTGGTGGATCTACTCAGCATTTGCAGGGAGGGAGATTCATGTAGCAGATTCCAGGCTGCTGAGAGCCTGTGTAAAGAAGCCAGAAGGCTCCTAGCTGCCTTGGTGTTCACAGCGAATCCCAGGGGATAAGGCCCTTCACACACAGTGCCCCTCCACACCTCCCCATTTTGGCGGCAGTTCAGGGGTCCATGGCCTCACCCTTCATCTCCAAGCTAGCTGCCACTGATGCCTCTGAAAGCCGCCTAGTTCTGGCCCTTGTGACACCACTTGCATGCAGGTTACATTGTCTCCAGACTGTGGTGCCATCAGGAGCTTCCCAGTCAGGTTCCCAGGGGTCCTGCACCCACATGCCTTGAGGTTGGCTTGGTTGAATTGTCTCTCTCTGCCGCCCTCAGTGTCCTGGTTTCTGAGGTACAGCCAGTACTTGCTTCTTGTCATTGTAGGTTGAGAGCAAAGATTTCTTCTGTTCCCACAGCAGGGGAGCACGGACCTGGGTGGCAGGTGACAGGGCAGTGTTGGCAGTGCCCTGAGACGATAGATGTCATGCAGGAGAGTGGTACCTGTCTGTCATCCCTGTCTCAACAGACCCTCAGCACTGAAGTAAGTTAGGCTCAGCAAGATGGCTTATTTGCTAAAGGTGACTGCCACCAGCTTGGGACCCAAAATCGATCCCTGGGCCACGTAATCAAGAGATGACTGCAGCTTGACCTCTGACCTGTAGGTGCAGTGTGTCCCCCATAAGTAAATTAAGAACTTAAATCACCATCACACACTTTGTAGAGGTATTCAGATAGGTCGCAATAGCATAGATTTTTAAAAGACAAAAAGAAAAAAACCAGAAAATATTTGTTGTTGCTTTTTTTTTTTTTTTTTTTTTTTTTATTTATTATGCATACAGTTTTACAGAAGAGGGCACCAGACCTCATCATAGATGGTTGTGAGCCACCATGTGGTTTTGCTGGGAATTGAACTCAGGTCCTCTGGAAGAACAGTCAGTGCTCTTAACCTCTGAGCCATCTCTCCAGCCCCTTGTTGTTGCTTTTGAGACCGTCTCACTGTGTAGCCCTGGTTGACTCAGAACTCCCTCTGTGGGCCAGGCTAACCTTAGACTCAGATCTGCCTGCCTCTGCCTCCCAGGTGTCGGGGCTAAAGCTGTGTGCCGCCTTCGTGCCTCTGCTCTGATGATGCACCATAACCACAGCAACTTCAGGAGGAAAGGATTGATTTCATTTCCTCTTCACAGTTTATTAAATGAAGTCAGGGCCAGACCCAGGATCATCAAGCCCAGGGTGGGTGCTGCCCGCAGTGGTCTGGGCCTCCCACTTCAACCATCAGTCAAGGAAATGCCCCACAGGCTTGCCTTTAGGCACCTTCTGGTCCAGGTTCCCTCTTCTCAAATGATGGACATAGAACTCATCAGGACAAGCACTGTGCTTCTCTTCTGTTTTGTTTAATGTGTCACATTAAACTGTAAATCCATGGTCCCTCTGCCTCAGCCTCCCAAGTGGTAGCATCACAGGCCTTTGCCACTGTGTCTGACTCTGTGTGTGGAGATGCATAATAAACCCGTTAACTTGTAAATGAAACTGCTTGTAGTGGCTGCACCTGTTGCCACAGCACCCAAGGAGCTGAGGTTGGACCGTTTGAGCCCTTGAACCCAAGAGTTTGAGGTCAAGCCTGGGCTACAGTGTTTAGACTATTAGTGACTATACCCTTAAGGGTGTTTTGTTTGTTTGTCTGTTTTAGAAATTCCAGATTTCTTTGTTTTATAATTTTGCTTGTTTTTGAGTTATGGTCTGGCGTAGCCAAGGCTAGCTTCTAACAGGGTATGTAACTGAGGATGAGCTTGAAGTCCTGGTCCTCCTGCCTCTGTCCTCCAGGTGCTGAGGTGACAGGCTTGTCCACTGCAGGTTTATGTACTTGTGGGCTAGAGCCCAGGGCCTTCACATGCCAGGTGAGCCCTGAGCCCCCACCTTATAGCCCAGTGCTGGAGAACATGGGCTCTCCAAGGTCCCATGGCAGAAGATGGCCCAGCGGCTGAAGTCACTGAAGACCTGGGTCCCTTCTCCAGTGCCCACATAAGAAGGTGTTGTAGGGCTTTTGTCACAGGGAGGAGAGTCAGCTGCAAGGACAGCATGGAGACAGTGGGCAGGCACCTTGTGATTACGGGGCTGGTAAGATAGCTGACAGCAGCCGTGAGGGCCTGGGTCCATCCCAGAAGCCTCCCTCATCAGCATCTGGTTTCAGCCCAAGGAGGTGGGACAGACCAGTCCTGGGGCTCCTGGCCAGCTCAGTGACGTGCTAGCTCTGGGCCAATGGGGAATGAGCCCTGAGCCTGACCTCTGCCTGTGTAGTTAGTAAAAAAAAGAAAAGCAAGCATCTGAGTGGGCTGGGGACATTGCCGTCCATAGTCAGTGTCCTGATCCTCAAGGAGAAGCTATGGGCTCTGCAAGGGAGGACAGCCTGAATAGCCTGAACCAGGCTGGAGCATCTGTCCCCTCTCTGTGGTCTCAGGGGCCACTTGGCTGAGAAGAATCCTGAGTGCCCTTTCATGGCGTGCACAGGGTCTCAAGATTCGTTCAGTGACTCAGCAGGCTAGTGCAGAACTGCTGTCCTGCTCTGTGGGGCAAAGAAATTTGTACTAGTCATGACCTCTCTCTCTTGTGTGTGTGTGTGTGTGTGTGTGTGTGTGTGTGTGTGTGTGAGAGAGAGAGAGAGAGAGAGAGAGAGAGAGAGAGAGAGAGAGTCAGGACAACCTCAGGTGTGGTCTTCACTTGGGGATCAGTCACATTGTGTATTCAGCTCCTCACAACTGGGCAGCAAACAGCTCACCCCTGAGCCATCCTCAGGCGTACTGGAGACTTTGCCGTTGTTCTGGTCGGAGGTGGGAGTTGGTCCATGTCAGAGGGGCTCACCTTGGCCTCCAGAGTCCTTGCTGTGTTCCTACTTCATCTGTGCCTGACACTCGTGCTCAGGAGCACGGAGGGTGAGGGTCACATCCCTGACAGCTCAAGCCGTCACACGGCCATGGTCCATCAGCTTTCCCTAGTCTGTGCTAAACCCAAAGGCTGGAAGATTCCAGACCAGGAGGGCCTCTGAGTGGAAGTGTGTGAGGCAGGCCTCTACTTCCTCCTTGACTGAGTGAGGGAGGAGCTGAGAGGTCAGGGTGATGCTCTACTTCCTGTTCCCACATCTGCAGCTCACCTCCGCTGCCCTGGCCGTGGCTGTCCTCAGTGGCTGGGCTCTCCCTGTGACTGCTGTGACCTGACCTCTGCCCTTCATAGCAGCTGTCAAAAGCAAGTAGGGACCAGCACTTGCCCCACCCCGTCTGACCCCAGCACTCAGGGCTGAGGCAGGGTGTCTTCTAAACCTAGAAGTTCAGTGTTGGGTTGGGCAGCATAGAGGAAAAACCGTCTCAAAAAGGCAAAAGGGGCAGGAGCACAGGCCACACAGCCCTGGGTTCTGCCTCTAGCACCATGTAACTCTGGGTGGTCCTCACCTGCCATTTTAGCAGGAGGTGAGGCAGGGGGATTCATGGTTCAAAGTCATCCATGCCTACTCAGGACTTGAGGCCAGCTGGACTCCATGAGACCCTGTCTCAAAGACAAAGGACAAAAACATGTCTAAATCTTCTCACTCATCACATGTATCACGGGCACACACACACTACATGCATGCATCACACACACCCAGCTGCACAGGATGCCTAGGAGCTGTGGGTCCATAGCCAGAAGTTTACTCACGACCTCAAAAGACAGCTGAGGAGACATTAGAACTTCCTTCTAGTTTTTGTGGTGCTCCCCGCATGGCCCCTTCTCCTTAGAGAAGCCACCTTCCAAGCAGAAGGCGTCCCCTGAGCACCTCCTGCAGGCTTCAAGGGTCTCCAGTTCAAAGAGGAGGGTGCTTCGAGCCTGCACATGTGCCAGAAGCCTAGGCTGTGCTTGCTCCTTTTGGAAGTTTGGTTGGTGAAACAGAGTTTTGTCTACATAGCCCAGGCTAGCCTAAAACTCAGTCCTCTTGCCTCAGTCTCCCAAGTGCCAAAAGTGCCAGGTAGCACCACCCACCCACATGGAAACCATGGAAATGCACTCCTCAGCCTCTGGTGCAGAGGTGAGCAGTTATCACTGCGGCTAGTGGGTGGGCCACCTGTCAGGACCGAAGGACTGCTGAGAGGACTGGGCTAGGCTGGGCAAGAGTGCACAGTGTGTGCTTTGAGTTTTTCTATTTGAATCTGTCTCATGTGCCCAAGGCTCGCCCTGCACTCACTGGAAAATGCATTTAAAAATCTAAATGACTATGGTGCACACACTTTGAATCCCAGCACTTGGGAGGCAGAGGTAAGCAGGTCTGGGGTCGAGGCCAGCTTGGACTGTGTAGTGAGACCCAGAAAGTAAGAGGCAAGGACAGACTGGAGAGGAGGCTGGGCAGCAGCACACTGGTTGCCCTTGGAGAGGAGCCAGATTGGTTCCCAGTACCTGCTGTCCGTAACTCCAGTTTGACCCCCATGGGTGCCGAGCACACATGTGCAAGCACATAAAATCTAAAAAAAAAAAAAAATTTTTTTTTTTTTAAATTTGAGACTAGCAGCTCACAACTGTAATCCCAGGGAGTCATAAACTTCAAACCAGTCTGGGCTACATGGTGTGTGTGTGTGTGTGTGTGTGTGTGTGTGTGTGTGTGTGTGTGTCTCTCTCGCAGCGTGTCTGTAGAGGTCAGAGGCTTTTGAGAGCCAGTGTTCACCGTTGATGTTGTTGCCGAGGGTCTCTAGTTTCTGGGACAGCCCTCTAGCTCCTTGGCTGTTGCACCGTGCCCAGCACCCTTGTGGGTTGTTCTGTTGCTCGGTGCTGTCCCAGCTTGCACCATGTCCGTTCTGTCCTTTCGGCCGCTTGGCTGGTGGGATTCCCTCAGGACCTGCACCCAAAGTGGGGTCAGTAGATCTAATCAGGGTCTATTTTTAGCAGTGCACAGACTAATATTAGCAGTGCATTTTTCTGTTAGAAAGGAGGAGAATCATTCTGTGAAAGCTGAGCCTTTCCCTGGCACCTTGCCTGAGCATGTGGGTTCAGTAGCATTAGCAGGGCTTCTCCACCCTGGCTTGGCCCTTTCCTCCAGGCCACGCATAACCCAGTGCCGTCCTCTTTAGCCCCAGGGCCAGCCTTGCGCTCTGAGCCACATGGCATGCCTGTAGCTGGCATTTCCTCTTCTATGTATTATAGCATCAACCAGATATTTTTAGCTGGGCTTTGAAAAATTGCTGTGTACTCAGACACATACCAGACACGTGAGGTCACCAAGCACAGACAAAATCCTAGCCTGCGGGGTCATCTGTAATCACAGAACCAGAATGCAGCCTCTTCTGCACCCTGTGGCACTGCTGGCTGGCTGTCCCCAGAGCTGGACCTGACCTGTTATGGTTAGAGGTTTGCATGGGAAAGTTGTCTGTAGCTCTTGAAAAGTGAGTCTCGGGGCTGGAGAGATGGTTCAGAGGTTAAGAGCACTGGCTGCTCTTCCAGAGGTCCTGAGTTCAATTCCCAGCAACCACATGGTGACTCACAACCATCTATAATGAGATCTGGTGCCCTCTACTGGCCTTCAGGAATACACGTAGACAGAACACTAATAATAAATGTCAAGATAATAAATAAATAAATCTTTTAAAAAAAGAAGAAGAAGAAGAAGAAGAAGAAGAAGAAGAAGAAGAAGAAGAAGAAGAAGAAAAGTGAGTTTCTTAGGAGTGTGGAAGCAATTGTGGGAACTCATGTGTAGAGGAGCCCTAGGCTGAGGTACTGCGACAGCTCCCCTGAGAAATAGGCTGTCCCAGTGAAGACACCCTAGCCCACAGAGACAAGATGGGCCATGCCGTGCACTCTTTCATGTGAGCTTATGTCTTTTTTTTTAATGAGGGTTTCTTTGTAGCTCCGGCTTGCCTAAAATTCATAGCAATTCTCCTGCCTCTGTTTCCTAAGACTGGGATCAGAGGCAGAGGCTGACTAGGAGTGACATCACAGAGTGGGAGGAAGAGTCTGGTCCCCACCTGTGGGTAAGGCCCAGTCCCCAGGCTGAATGAAGCTCATGTCCCCACACCCCATGCAGCTCACATTCAGCACCTTGAGTCCCTTGGACTCAACAGAACAGAGCCACAGTTTCAGGGCTGAATTTTGGGGGAAATAGAGAGCAGACTCAGAAACATGTCTTTTTCCAGGCAGTTTTTCTGCCCTACTTCATGTTTCTGAATGATTGGTTCCAGGACACACACACAGTAAATAAATTAATTACAATGTAACCTCAGTGGGGACAAAAGGGCTGGGTGGTGGTAACACACACCTTTAATCCCAGCACTCAGAAAGGAGGCAGAGGCTTGTGGATCTCTGAGTTCAAGGCCAGCCTGATCTACAGAGCTCCAGGACAGCCAGGGCTACACAGAGAAACCCTGTCTCTAGAAACAAAAGGAACAATCCTAACAGCCAATATGTGCCTTTTTTCTAGGCATACCCTTCCTTCTTCCATAGATACCAAATGGTCTGCTAGGATAGACTGTTGTCCAGGTGAAGGGGCTACAGATCCTAGGCTCCAGGCCAGAATAATGCTGGTTCTAGCCTCACTCTGTATTGTTGGGACTGGTGGGACCTTCAGGGAGCCTGGACCATCTGAATGTCTGTACTCTGTAATGAGGGAGTTTGATGACTCCTTGTGGCATTTTTTCTGGGCCCCTGGTGTTAGGGGCATCTTAGTATGTGTATGCCAGCAACAGAGATTCACACTGTTTTGTGACTTCTTGGGAAAGTGTGAACAAAAATCTATTCACCACATATAGCACACAGGTGACAGACCACCCAAGTCCAGCTGTGGAATCAGATGCTTCCTGTCCTGTCTGCCCAGTCCCAAATAACCAACTCAGAAGCAGAATATGAATTATAAATGCTTGGTTGATAGCTCAGGCTTGATAGTAGCTAACTCTTACACTTAAATTAATCCATTTCTATTAGTCTATGTATTGCCACATGTCTATGTATTGCTTGTGGCTTTACATACTTGTCCTCTAGCATGTGTTGCTTCCTGGGCAGTTGGCTCCGCCCTCCTTCCCAACATTCTCAGTTTGGCTTTCCTGCCTAACTTCCTGCCCAGGTACAGGCGTGTCAGCTTTTTATTAACCACTGAGAGTAATGCATATCTGTAGTATACAAAGGATTGTCCCCCAGCACAGCTGGGTAAGCCAGGGGTTTGTTGGGTTCCTTGCAGGAGCACACACAACTCAGCCCTGCAGCCGCTATACAGCAGCTGATGGGCAGCTCCGCTGAAGAGTCTATCAGCAGTTGTTCCTACTTTGTTTCCAAGTTTCCGGAGGGACCTTTCCTGATTGTAGCTAACCTCCTGCTCCCTGCAGGGCAGAAACAGTGACAAAACAGACAGCCCCACCTCACACAACACGTGTGCAGTAACAACCCCAGGGAGCATGAGTGCTTGTCCTCCATGCGTGAGGCCTTGGGTGGAACTCCATTCCCAGTGTCCACAGGGAGAGGCTGAGGAGCATAAGTTCTGTGGGGCCCCTGTCCCTGCAGCAGTAATGACAAGCTGGTTCCACACAGCCCATTCTAAGTCGATGCTCACTTAGCAGCTCATATGTGGTGGATCACAGAGTCAAAGGTATCAAGGCTGTGTCTGTTCTAGGCATTCAGAGGCTCCAGACATTGAAACTTGTGAGGTTGAGTCCTGTGAAGTGCTGTCCAGGTGGGCCCTTGTCAAATGGTCCCTGAAGGCCCTTTCCCAGCATGGGTTCTCACTGCTCTTCTGCTTGGCCCACGGTTTCTTGTTTTGAGGCCCGTCTCACTGTATAGCCCTGGCTGGGCTGAACTCTGTATGTAGACCAGGCTAGTTGTAAACTTGTGAAAATTTCCCTGTGTCTTGTTCCTGAGTGCTAGGATTAAAAGTATGGGCCACCAGGCCTAGCCTCTGACTAGGGTTTTACTACATGCTTGGTAATTCCTGATTGTTTACTATTCTTGTGAACCTGAGGAACTTGACCCTTTGTGGGCCTACAAGTAGTCACCAGCACCAGCTCAGCTGTTCTGTTGAAATGTCACAGCTCTAGAAGAACACCTGGTCCTCCACCATAGGGGAACACCTGGTCGTCCACCATAGGGGAACACCTGGTCCTCTACCACAGAAGAACACCTGGCCCTCCACCATCACAGAAGAA
>PVIH01013715.1:0-57097 GCA_004025045.1 Sigmodon hispidus | reverse complement strand
TCCAACATAGGCTGTCATCTGTGCCTTTTATCTTAGCCAATCTAACAGGTGTTAGGTGGTATCTCAAAGTTGTTTTGATTTGCATTTCTCTGATGGCTAAAGATGAAGAGCACTTTTTCAGGTGCCTTTCAGCCATTCGTAGTTCCTCTGCTGAGAATTCCCTTTTTAGATCTGTACCCCATTTTTTGATAGGGTTATTAAAGGTTTTGGGCTCTAGATTCTTGACAGTGCTAACATTTTAAAAGCTCTTCTGGTTAGAAAATGATTAAGGATTCTCAATAAAACAGATTTAGACTCACAAAACCTCTAAGCAGGTTATAATGTATGTAAAAAATACATAGGCTTCAGAGAGAAAAGAAAGAGGGTAGAGGAAGTCCCTAAAAAAGAGAAATAGAGAATAAAAATATAATAAGCTATATAAAGATGGAAAATACATAAAGTGTTGGATTATGGTTATTATTGGTTTTTTTAAAAATAATTTTTAACTCTTAATGAGCTAACTGCAGAAAGACAGTTGATTGCAAAGGTTGCTAAGTTAAACAAACATATATATTTTAAAGTATCTTTCCTTTGAAATCTGTTTATGAGGATATGTTGCTTTGGAAAAGAATTTCTGCTTTTGTTTCTACAGAAGATCAAAACCTGTGGACTGATTCCAGACAAATATGGTTTCAATTGCCAAGGCCACCTGAAAAATTTTCTGATGGGAAGATCAGCTTTCAGGATGCCAATTAAGATAATCTATCCATGCTCATGACTCATGCGATATTCCCAGCATCCCTTAATCAGCAGGAAGTAGTAAAAGAAAGAAAGCTATATCCAAATTCCCAAAATATTGGTTATAAACACTTGTTTTCATTATAAATGATTAGTGGTCATAGTCAATCTTTTTTTTTAAAAAAAGGAGGGAATATGATACAGGAATGATTAAGAAAAATAGATGGATTTTGGTTTATTGATACAAATTTAAGGCCAATTTTGTTATGCTGTATGTAATTCTCTACTCTTAATTATGGCATGTTGTTTATGTAACTCATTTAAAATTGTAATATATAATTAAGAAATGGAGATTAATAGGCCTCTGTGATAATCAAACTTATAGCCATGCTAGGGGTAAAAAGATATATTTCAATTAGATAAGTAATCTTCAAACACTTCAAAGACCTACAGAATATGACATTTAAAATATTTTAAGAACTTAGACTTTTCTAGACAGTGAGACAGGCCTGCTTCTGGCATCACCAATGTACTTCAAGAGAATGATGGGCATTGAAGAAACTTCATGTGGAATTTACTTTGTGGTAACATTTAGCCACTGGACAAGAAACTGTTCTTGTATTGACTGCTTGACAGTATGCTGTCTAAACTAGACATGCAGTTTCCATAAAAAAGTGACCTCTGAACTTTGGCAGAACAAGCTGAGATGGTCCTTCAGGTTCCTGCTCTGCAGAGAAAATTGCCAGGCATCCTTCAGGACATAAGGAAAGCAACTGATGGACTAAGCCAGATTTCCTGCATCACTGAAAGGTATGCCAGAGACTCTGGGCCTATAGGCTGAAGATAGATGCCCCAATGTTACAAAGGAACCTTGGGTGACTGTCCAGGCAGCCAGGTGTCATTTCTGTCATTTCTAGATTTTGGAAGTTGCTTGCACTTCCTGTTTACTTGGGTAATATTATATCCCTCTGTGGTCTTTGGTGTAGTTGGAGGTTTAATAATTATAGGTATAGTTTTTCTGTTATTTTAAAAGGCATATTAGATATGAAACTTTAGACTCATAAGAATAAGGTAGACAATAGAATATTTTCTTTAATCTTGTTAATTACAAATAGATTAGATATTGTAACTGTAATTCTTGCTTGATAGCTGTTTTCTTATATGTAATTTTGCTATATTGAATTTGAAACTTTCCTTTATGATTAGACAGAAAAGAGAAAGTGTGGTGGGAATGTTCATCTGTAAAGGAACTGTTATGGCCTATGGTGAGCACAGTAGCAGTAGGCAGAAAATCAGAGACAGGTAGAAGAGGGCAGAGTTAAGTCAGACTCCATCCAGCCACCAAAGAAGAAAGATGTAAGGGGCCCAGGTGAGGCACAGCCATGACCAATGTGGCAGATAGATCAATGGAAATGGGTTGAATGAAGATGAAGGAGCCAGCTAGCAATGTGCCTGAGACCTAGGCCAAAGGGGATAAAATTAAACAAGCATCTGAGTCATTTTTTTATTGGGGGGAGGGGTAAAAGCTACCATGGACAAATCGGGCCTCTGGCTCAAAGGGGGTCAGAAATCTTTTACAATAAAAATGCTCATCCAAGAGGCTAGAAATAGTAACTGACTTCTAGAACAGAGAAGTCTGGAGCAATGTAATGGGTCTTTCTCTGTCTTGCCAGCTCTCAAATAATGACACAGAGACTTCTTATTAATTATAAAAGCTCAGCTGATAGCTTAGGCTTGTTACTAACTAGCTCTTATAATGTAAATTAACCCATTTCTATTAATTTACATTCTGTCACATGTCTCGTGGCTGTTATCTTTCCTCCTGCACATTCTGCTTGCTCTGCATCTCCTGGCATCTGCCATGCACCCAGATTCTCTTTTTCTTCCTTTTTCTCCCCGGAAATCTTGTCCATACCTCCTGCCTAGCTATGGGACATTCAGCTTTTTATTACACCAATCACAGCAAATACACCTTTGCACAATGTACGAATATCCCACAACAGGGCAGTCTGTGTAATTTTTCAGACTGACATGACTTGTGGTGAAGCAGGGAAGAGAGGGGCTGCTTAGGGAAAAAGGAACTAATGAGAAGCTGACCAGGAATGGAGGAGGAGGAGAGGATGTTGACAGTCCCGTGCCTGTGCCAGGAGCATAGTGGCCACCCGTTTATGACTTTGAATAATCCAGGAGTGTGTGTAGCACTGTCATAACTTTATACAGGAAGAAACTGAGGCTCAGAAAAGAGGACAGCATATGGGAGTAGGAGACTTACATGATGGAGAGGGGAGGGGAGAGAAAAGAGGGAGAGAGGGAGGGAGGGAGGGAGAGAGAGAGAGAGAGAGGGTGGGGGGAAGGAAAGGGCAGGTTTCCACAGCTCTCCTCAAGTGTCCACCTCCAGCAATCTGAAATCCCTCACCAGGCCCCGCCTGTTAAAGTGTTCACTATCTTCCCAGAGCAGAGATGGGAATGCAGTTTCTAACACATGGCCTTTGGGTGACCTTCCACATCCAAGCAGTAGAAGAGGCTAAAGGGAGGCTAATTGACTCCCAAGCATAGCTTTCGTCCACACGCTATGACACTGCAGGTAGGTAATGAGAGGGCTGGGCAGAGGAAGGGGTTCAGAGAGGCAGCAGGGCCTGAGCAGGCTCAGAAAATCCATAGTGCCTGCCAAGCTCAGCCACTCACGCCTGAGCAGCTGGCTGATTTTTCATAAAATAAAAGAAGTCCCTGAATTGAGAAATATGTGTGTCTCCTAGATTGGATTGTGCAGTGAACAGTATCCAGAGCAAGCAGTAATCCATCACGGCCTGGCGTTGGCGGGTGCTGCCAGCCAGAGCCCTGGTGGAATTGTCGTGAAGGTGACCTTGGAAGGAAAAGTAGGGTTCACTCTCCAGTTGCTTCCCGGAGTCAGTGAAGGGTGAGGCAAGTGGGTGACAGTTCCCTTCCCCGTCATCAGGGATCCCATTCTCAATGTTTTATATTCTGCAACACTACAGCAGCAGTGCCCAAGGCTCAAGGTTGGAAATGGAACTTGGTATGGGAAGATGGGGTCAATCAGAAAGGCTCCCCCAAATCTTACAGTAAGGTTCAAATTCTGCCCCTCCTATGCTTCCAGATTTATCCATCACCTCTTGTTGGCTGACACTCTAGAGATGGCACAGACCAGGAGACATGATCTGGGGATGAGGGTCCAGCCCAGAGAGGACCACGACTTTGAGTGTTTGACTCTATAGTTAAACTTGATTTCAAATCTTATTATATGAGCATGCTATGAGTCCCATTTTACAGACAAAAACCTGAGATTCAAAGACAGAGTCAGCGAGGCTCCTGTGTTAGGTAACTCGAAGCAGGTGGTGTTTTATAAAGGGTGACAGCAGAGGACAGGGAGTCACCTGTAAGAGACGGCAATGTTGACAACTGAGTGTTGACAATAGGCCTGAACTTTCCCTAAAGTTTTGACTCATTTAATCTTCCCATAAATCCTAGAAGGACTTTATTTACGGACAAGAAAACCAAGACAAAGAGAGATTAAGTGACCTGGCAAGGTCACTCAAACATGGAGCTGTCAGAGGAGTCTTCAGCCTGGCTGTGCAGTCTGTGCTGACCAGCACTAGGGTCAGCCTTTGAGCTGAACACTCCATGAGGAAGAGCTACTGAGCCTTAACACATGACTGCCACTGTCCTCTGCCTGTGCAAGGTCATCCCATGGTGACTAGGATGACATGTTTGAATAACATCCAGCTGTCAGACTCCAAGGACGGTTAGAGACGAGGTTGAGCCACTCTTTTATTTTCCTCTGGAAAACAAAAAGACAATTTTAAGAGGTAAAAGGCAGATGGTTAGCATGTCATTTTGAGGTGGTTTGTGTATGTTTAGAGAAGGCAAGCACCAAGGGAGTAGTGGCCAGGCCCTCTACTGTGCTGATTGTGCTGAGGAATTCCAGAGGCCCTGTGTGAGTTTCCTCCACATTTACAGATTCAGGAACCCACCTGGACTAGTGGAAATTTGAGCTCGTGACCAAGTTTACAACCTGCTACGTTACACTCTGTGTGGTTTGTAACAGGCCCAATTCTCACCAGCTCTCATTTTCTTAAAATGGTGATAATGGCCTTCTGCTTTACAGGTGTGTGTGTGTGTGTGTGTGTGTGTGTGTGTGTGACACATAGTAGCTATACAATGCTCTTGTTACTGTGGTAGCTGTGGGCTCTGTTAGTCAATTTGTTACCACAGAGATGCAGGCAGGCCAGGAGCAGAAATGCCATTCTCAGGTGAAGTACAGGATCTTCTTTCTCCAAGAGTTGAGGAAATTGAGCCTGAAGGGCAGACCTTACCTTCCCAAGATCACCCAGCCAGTGTGGCCTCAGATATACTGGGCTCTGCTTCTTCTCATGACTTCATGCTTTGAAAGTCTCCTCTGAAGGGTTGGATGATAGTTCTGGGTCCTCCAGAGCCTCTTGTTGAAGTGTGATTGATGTTTACTCACAGAGCTGTTTTCCTGGGGATTACAGCGGAGGAGTCAGAGACAGGGCTGTGGGTGGGACTGTGCTGTGGGTGCCTGCCCAGCAACCTTTCCCTGGTTGCTTCTCCTAGGATTGGCTGAAAGCATGGAGTTTAAGCTCCATATCTGCCAAGATCTTGTCTCTCAGATGCCTCTACAGTTGCTTCAATCCAGAAACAGTGTTCCTGTTACCTAATGTATTCATGTTTTGCAGGAGACAATGACCACTCATATGCCTAGCTTTCCAAGTCTGTCTCACTCTACACCCTTCTTGGCCATCCCTTTTTCTTACTGAGGCCCTGCATTATTGCACAAATTATTTTTAGTATTATAATAAAACCCAGAGCCAGATGATATTGAGCAAAAGCTGGAATATCAGAGAGACAGGGAACAAACCAAAGCCAGTTCTCACCTAGACAACTCAGGCTGAATGGGGTAAGTTCCTCCTTTACCAGTCCTCAGACTGACTGGGTGCAGGACAAAAGGGCAGACCTTCTGCCTTCTCCTCCTTATATTTCTTTCTCCACCCAGCTATTTTACTTTAATTCCTAGAGCTAGGATTAAAGATGGATGCCATCACCACCTGGCTCTTTTAGATTCAGAGAATCTCTGCCTCCCAAGTGCTGGGATTAAAGGCGTGGGTCACCACTCCCTGACCTTCCTGGCTTAGCTCTATCCTCTGATATTTCTCCTCCCTGTCTCACATCTGGTCCTTTCTAACATCTGTCCTATGTTCTTGCCAAATCCAGTCATAGTACTTGTCCCTTAAAAAATTCCTTTCCCAGCCTCTGCTAATTGAACAAAACTGTAGGGCCCTTAGCTGGCCATGTGAGTCTCAGCCTTCCTGGTCCTCGACCTGCCTGCCCCATCTCCGTCTCCCATCAATTCCCTCACCAGGCTTTTGCTCTTGTATATAGTTGGTTGAAACTCTAGGCCCTAAGCAAAGTATCTTCATGTTACCAGACTCACTCATGCTTGCACTTCCTAACTGCACTCCCAGAATCCTCTACATGGAACTCTTTTATAGAACTTGCCCCTTTAGAGGACTACTGTCCTTTTTCCCTTCTGCCTTGGTCTTCAGCTCTGCCCTGAGCATCGAATGACTGTAGGAAGACTCAGGTTTCCTCACTCATGTTGACAGGTCTAATGTCAAAATCTTGAAACATTTTTGCACCTTTTGGCAAATAGCTGTCTTACTCTGTCCCCTAGATCACCAGTTTCCAGTGGACCGACTGAGGTGGGGCTAAAGGTAGCACACTGGGACCACCTCAGGACTAGAGGTTTGGTCAAGGTTGCTGGTAATTTTCTAAGGCCTCCCCCAACAGGAAACAGCTCTGCTTCTCTCACATACCCGACAAATGCCTCAGGGCCCTCTCTGGCCTTTACATCAAGCTCATAAACAGTTTCAGCAGCTTTAGAGGCCTGGTCAGAAACTGAAACCTGCCCCTCAAGTGCCCAGATGAGTTCATTTGCAATGTGTTCCAGGAGTCTGGCTCAGGGGCAGGTCCAGAGGCTTTAGATTTCAGGCCAGAGTCTGTAGATGGAGAAGACTTGGCAGCTATGCTCAGAGATCAAACATATGCTGCAGGTCTGGCACTGCTAGTGGCCTTTGTCTGTTTGGAGCTCACAGCTTAGAAGGAGAGACAGGCATGTGATGGCTCATGGTGAAAGAGATGGGCATTTTGGTGCAACCTAAAAGGTTCAGAGCAAAGCTCCATCTTGGACAGTGGGACTGAATCCTGAAAGGCTGTCCAGAAGAGGCCTATCGAGTCCCAGGGTCACCATCACAGACCACCCCCTTCTGGAAGGAGAGGTGAAATTATTGCTGTCTCATGCCTTGTCCTTCTAAACTGCAGAGTGAATAACAACAACAATACTATGCAACACACAGACCGTGTTTAATATGTTTTATAGTTCTTGACTATAGGTGTCTCCATCAGGCCTCAGGATGATCCTATGAAGTAAATACAGTCAACATACCTATTTTACAGAGGAAAAAAAGGTTTGGGTTATTTATATAACTTGTTCAAAGGCAGAGATAGCTGTTAAAACTTTACTCTAGAGTCCTCATTGGGTATAACCACATCAATACACTGCCTCACATTGGCTCTAAATATTAAAGCTAGGTATTGACTTTTGAGATTAGTAGAGGAGGTGGGTCCTCTGAAATCCAGAGCATATGGACAAGAGACATTTGTGTACCATGTGATTGGTTGGTCCCACAGTCTTAGGGATAACACACCTCCTGACAAGCTCCTGAGGGCTCAGGCATTACATAAATCTGTTAGGTTCACAACAGACATGGCAGATATGAACAACTGCATGCTATCTCCTCAAACACTGGTAAAGTCACCTTCTACAGTGGCTTCCAGGAGCTCAGCTCTGACCAAGTGTCCCTGAGGCTGCAAGGTTCATTGTTCCCTAAGTCCTCATTGTCTTTTCCTGTGTCTGTGTCCTCACAGTAACACCCCCCTCTTTACTCTGAGGAGGCTGCATGGAGAGATTCATGCTTATGTTGGGTTGCCAGGGGTGTAGAGGAGCCTTACGTGTGAAGACACTCATTTCAGGTAGAGGGGCACGGCCACCACAGACAGGAATGCATAGAACAGCACCGTGCATGTGAGAATATCAAATACTAAGGGCAGTGACAAGGTTGGGAAAGTAGGCTGGGGCCGAGACCTTGGCCTTTAATCAGAAGCAAAGAGGAGTCAGTCACAGACAGAAAACCAGAGAGGCATTGCACAGATACTTCATTCGTATTTTAGAGATACTAAGGAAGGTGATAGCAAGGGGCAGAGGGAAGAGGTACTCTCCTTTCTATGATGATGATCTCAACCAAGGTGGTATAGAAAGGACAGAGGCAAGACGTTCTTTAGAGCAGCGGTTCTCAACCTTCCTAATGCTGTGACCCTTTAGTACAGTTCCTCATGCTGCGGCAACCTCCCAAGCATAAAATTATATTTGTTGCTAATTTTGCTGCTGTTATGAATCATAATGTGAAATATCGGATGTGCAGGATATCTGATATGCAACTCTTGTGAGAAGGTCATTTGACTCCCAAAGGAACTGAGAGGCTGAGACCCACATGTTGAGAGCCACTGCTTTAGAGGACTTGGGCCTATTGATTTTGGAGTAAAAGAAAGGACTAGTTGGTGCTGGATCTCCCAGGTTCCTGGATTGGATGACTAGTAGATGAGACCTCAAGAGAAGGGGTACATTTGGTTCTGACTCAGGTGGGACCTGTATTGAAATGTTCTCTTTTTATCATCTATACAAACAATGAGAGTGGGCTCAGTTCTAGTGATAAAGGTCTGAGCATCTTTGGAAGAAGAAAATCACCTGCAACCACACAAAGTATGACATCCTCTGGAGTGTTATCAATCCAGGGAGGTCTGTGCAGGCTCAGTGGTTTGGAATAGTGCTTCAGAGACAGTATGAAATTGTGGTGGGAGATTCACTCATTCAACAAGCTGAGTACTTTCTGTGTGCCAGGAACTGCTCTGTATACTGAGAACAGAGCAGAGAATAAGGCAGAAGGAGCCTTGTCCCGTGGAGGTGTGGTGAGAGGCGCAGGGGTAAAACATGCTCCATACACAGTGTGGTAGAAGGTGACAGCTTGTAGGGATGGACACTCAGTGAGCAAAGAGGGACAGAGGGTCAGATGGAGCTATGGCATGAATGGTAGAAGTCTTATTGAGAAGAGGATAATTGGACAGAGATTTGAAGACCAGTGAGGTGTGTGTCTAGGGAGGACTTTTTAGGAGTAGGACCTGGGAAGTACAAAGGCCCTGAGCAGCAGTGCCTGGCATGTGGGAGGGATTTCTAGAAAGCTATGTGGCAATTGTAAAATGTAAGTGTTGCTCTATGCAGTTTAGTATCTACTCATGTGCTCCACTGCAATGAGTTTTATAGGGGTGACCTTTTGCTCCTTAAATCCTAATGCCTCAGTTTCTCAATAAAATGGGAATGGAGAAAGAGTTTACTTTGGCTTATGCTTGAGGGTGCTGTCCATCATGACAGAAAGGGATGAGAATGTAAGTTACCACTGCAGCTGGGAGCCAAGAGGTGAATGGTCAAGTTTATGCCTTCACCCCTTTTCCTTCAGTCTGAGAACCCAGCCCATCAGGTGGTACTGCCTACCTTCCAGATGTGTCTTTCAGCCACAGTTAAAGCTCTTTGGAAATGTCCTCACAGACAAGACCACGGGTGTGTTTTCCTCAGTGACTTTCTAAGTCCAGTCAAGTGGACAATGAGGACTGACCATCACCATCACCATTATGCTTATCCTGCTATTTTATCACCATCATCTCAAGGCTGCATGCCATACTGATAATTTTGAGGACAAACACTGTGCAAGGTTCTTCCCTGAAGCCCAGGGCCAGCCTAAGGCAAGAGTGTAGGCTCAATAAAGGGAGGATTTGCAGAAAAGAAATGCAAAAAAAAAAAAAAAAAAATGGCAACATGTAGACAGCACCAGGTCTTTACTTACCAACCTTCCTCCAGCTCCCTAGACCCCCAAAGCTGGCCCCAGCTGTGTGCATGCACAGAGCCTCTGGGCCTGACAATCTATTAGTTATTAGGGTAATAAATAAACAAGTTGCCTGTCAGCACAGGGACTGGCACGAGTGCCTGGGAAGATAAATGCTGCCTCTGAAATAGACAAATATTTACCATCCTCCAGACGAAGTTGTCAGCCCTGCTAAAGGCCTTCAGGGCTTAGAATTAAAGTGAACGTTAAGATAAAAAACAAAAACCCAAACCCAACACAACTCAAATGGAAATACATCAGCGTTATTCTTCATGACAAAGAATGTAAAGTTTCCTGCCCTTGGAGCACCCACTGTGTGCTAAGGCTCTCTTGAACGTGTACTATAATCCTTTGGAATAGGGGTTATGAATGCCAGTTTGCATACCAGGAGACCAAGACTTGATGAAGTCCATCTGTAGATCTGGTATTTGACCTGATTTCCTGCCTAGGCTATTCTGGCTTGGAGCTTTCTATAATTAGAGTGTCTGGATCTTCAGCTTAGTGGTAAAGACAGAAGAAAGAAAGACAGCCTTTCTTCTTGGGAGGATCCTGAAGATATGTTTGTTGGGGAATAAACAAACGGGGCACCAGTGGGTCACTAAGTGAGATGCCTCTAGGAGACTGAGAGGTTGGCATTGGGTTAGGCATAGTCAGAGAGTACCTTGTCCAGGAGAACAAGGTCTGCCCTAACTCTCATAGTTCAGCTTGCTCTTTATAGGTGTGAGCATATGACATGGCTCATTTCACAGGTTAGGTTAAGGCTCAGAAGAAAGGCAGAATATCTCCAGATTGTGCAGGTGAAGTGAGTGCTGTACCAAGATTTTTCTTGGTGCTGTCAGTGATTGCTGATGCAACCATGGGCAAGTCACTGAGTTCTTTGTACTTCTGTCTATGAAAATGGAGAGAAACGGGGGCTGGAGAGATGGCTCAGCGGTTAAGAGCACCGTCTGCTCTTCCAGAGGACCCGGGTTCGATTCCCAGCACCCACATGGCAGCTAACAACTGTCTGTAGTTCCAGTTCCAGGCAAACACCAAGGCAAATAAATAAATAAAGTTTAAAAAAAAAATGTTTAAAAAAAAAAAAAAAGAAAATGGAGAGAAACAAAATACTAGTAATTTTTGTTGTCACTATTCAGTGATTTACATGTCAGTTATTCATTCATCACAGGGTCCAAGTGTTGTAAGTGGACACTGCCTGACCCGTCCTCACTCACCCACCTTTACCATGCATCTGGCCACAGGATGTCCTGCAAGTCTGGCCTAATGCTGTGCCTAGGTTCATTTTTCAAATTGCTACCTGCACTTGAAGCTTTGTTTACAATCTGATTCTGGAAAAGAGGAAATACAGCTCCTGTGTTCAGTTCCTAATGTATATCAGATCCCATGTGTGGACTGACTGGGAATGAGGAGCTGAGAGAGGATTTCTGGACAGGGGAACAGTATCTGTCAATCACAGAGATGTGACAAACTATGTGTGGCTAAGACTAGGAGAACAGGAAGGCTAGGGCTGGATCTAAGCTTGGCCATGATGGACAGGCTTAGGAAATCTCCCTCTGCTGTCCATGAGGAAGGCTCTGTCTTGAGAATTATCCAAACTGAATTCTCAGTAGAGATAAGATGTCTATTTGAATATTTTTACCTCCCCCACCCAATATTTACCAACTTGAGGATGTTTTAGTTGAATTTAATACAAAAATACTAGTTGCTGACAATGAGTACATATGCAATGCTTGGGTTCAAAAAGGTCTCTGGACATTCTTTGGAACCAGGACAGGTAGGAGGTTCATCTCTGAGCAAGAAATGACTTCTGCTTCCCACTAAGGGCCAGAGGGAGGCCAGTCTGGTGGTTTCCTGTCACTAATCAAAACTTTCTTCCCTCTCATTATCAGGGTAAAGTGTCCCTTACACTCACCCCATTCCCACACACTGCATATGTTTGTACACATGAATACATGCATGTACATGTGTTCACATACACAGACACATCATATATGCATGCACACACAAATGCATGAATATGCATGTGTTTACACAACACATTGCATATGCATGTGCATGTGAGTGCACACACATTTTCTGCTTTCACACACACACACACACACACACACACTCCTCTTTTTCTTCTTGTGGTTCTGCAGTTCTTTTGTATACTCACACTTTTTAACTAATTGAATTATTAATTAGTTTAGCAGATGAGCATTTACCACCACCTGCCTTGTACTAAGCAGGACTCTATGCAAGACTCTGAGGATTTAAAAATGCCTCCTCCATGTAGACTGGTGCCCTGGAGAATCTCTCACTCTGGATAAGGAGATAAAGTGACAACAGTTAGGTAGTAGGGGAGATGTTACAACAGCATCCGTGGGAGAGATCAGCTGGATCTATCTCAGAGGCAGTGGCATCTAAACAGGGCTTTGAAGGAAGCAGAGGCCTTAGACACTGCTCTTCCTTGATTAGGTTTTGTCTTTCTAAGAGAAAGAAGACCAGGTTCTGCTAAACTTTCAGCTGCACCCCCTAGCCCAGACCCCTCCACACCAGACCCCATTCCCACCCTCGGTCATACTTAGAACATTATCCCATGCAAGGGAGAAGCAGGAACTGAGAAGGGAGAAACTGAGATCTTGACTTGGGATCCACATACCAGTTCCCCTTTCGCTTTTGAATTTTCATATTAACCTTCTCTCAGAGTTGAGAACCCCGGGCTTCTTTAGTTTCTCCAACAAAAATCTTTGTATTTCAATTCTGTACCTTAAATAGAGCTCCTGTCTCAGGCCACCATCCCGGGTGGAGACAGGTTTAACTCCCTCTTCTAGCTTGAGACTTTCAGAGAAGTATTGTTCTATGAAATTCCCTCTACTAGTCCTCCAAAGATTCTCTTCCTCTGCAGAGAGGAAGATTCTTGCTACACCAGACTGCCAAGATAGACATATAGATGAAATACCTAGCAGGCTTCAAGACCAGAAATGGAGTATAGGGGATTTTCATTAGTGAGGTTGGTGCTTGGAATCTGCACCTGCTCTTCTGCCCTCTGCCCTCAGGCAAGCCACTAATCTTGCTGAGATCCATTCACCTTTTGTGTAAGATGGAGATGCAATAATCTAACTTACAACCATAGAAACAACCACATAGAAGTCAAAGCCTGGTGCCTCTCAGGAAGGCAGGAGAAGGTCTCACTCACATAGCTCTCCACTTCTGGCCTGGAACCCTCCACGCAGCTGTAGAACCCTGTCTTGTTCTATCATCTGTTACCTTGTCCTTCTGTAGCAGTAGGTTCTTGGTGAAAGTCAAAGCCATTAACTGATTCATTTTATACCCAGAATGTGAGTTGTCTCAGAAAAATAGAGAGCTGGTGTCACAGGCAGACATATTTGGAGTGAGTCCTTGAACCCAGATTGAGCTGGGGTTCTAGGCTTGGAATGCTGGGAGCCTGAGGATACAGGCTTCTGAAGGAATATTAAAAAGCTGCTGGATATCTCAGTTAACCAGCCTGACTCCTGTCTTAGCTCCTCTACATTAACATTCACAATTGCCATAATTTATGAACTAGTTTTTTAAAACTTACTTTTGCCTTTCCCGTATGAAGTCTTAGTAAAGGCAATTACTTATGAAGGAAAAATATTTTCATGGGGATATTTAATTGATGTTAGAAATATTAACATGACATGCCCATGGCGTAGGTTAATATCCATTCCTAGAAGTGGGTTATTTTAAGCCTGACTTTGATGGGTCACACATATAAAGGTGGGACAGAACTATTTCCTAGTGGTTACCCTATAACTCAGTATTTATTTGTCATCTGGAGTCCTTGGTTCTTCCTCCACAAGCACACAAGTTCCCATGGTTTTTCACGTGCTTCCATAGAGGCAGACTCCTTCCCCTGCAGCTGCTGCGCCATTATTTATATTGAAGATGAGAGCAAGAAAGCAAGAGGAAAGCACCTTAGGGTCCCATTTTAGATATTCCACCAAGTCTCTGGGGTCTTGGACAGGTGATTGAATGGTGGCATTGAAATCTCTTTCCTTTAGCCCCGCCCACTTACCGAGCCTCAGATCCCATTCATCTCACACATCTCCTAGTGTCCTGTCAAACAAGGTTACTTTCCATATCAGCACCAGGTCCCATGCCCTCTTCTGTCTCCATTAGGAATGCTCTGCCTTTCTTCACCATTAAAATCATGTGCAAGCTGGTGAGATGGATCCGTAGGTAAAAGTGCTTGTGGCCCAGTCTGATGATCCAAGTCTAATTTCTGGAACCTACATGGTTGAATGCAAAAATTGATTCCTATAGATTGTCTTTTGATCTTCATGTACACACTGTGGCATGTACGTGCATACATGTGTACACACACACATATATATACATATGTACACATACATATAAATAAATGTAATTAAAAGTTTAAAAAGTGATGATGGTGTGACTGGAGAAATGGTTCAGCAGTTAAGACCTTTTGCTGCTCTGGCAGAGAATTGGAGTTTGGTTCCAAGCATCTACATTGAGTGATTCATGGCTGCCTGTATCTCCACACACTCAGAAATAACATTTTACTAGCTATTTGGGTGTTCAGAATCCATTCAAGTTTGCACACAAACATTACAGAGGAGCTTTGTACTTAGGACTTCCAAGTAAAAATTCCAGGTCTATACAGGGTTAGGGTTAGGGTTAGACACACACAAATGTAATTAAAAATTCAAGACCTGGAGGAGAAAATCTTTCCTCTGTAAATCTTTCTTCCTACTTGTCAGGGAATCTTATACTATCTTTTTTTGTGTGTGTGGGAGGGGCTTTTAACCACATGCTGCTTGGCATTGGAATTTTTTCAGACCTGACTTTTTTCATCACTAGATTACTTGAAATTTGGTGGTAAAGCCTTTATAATAACATAAACCCACACTATAGAAGTGGACCTGGAATTTTTACTTGGGGTCCTAAGTACAAAGCTCCTCTGTAATGTTGGTGTGCAAACTTGAATGGATTCTGAACACTCATATAGCTGGTAAAATGTTATTTCTGAGTGTATATGTGAGGTTATTTATGAAAGCATTTGAAAGAACAGATTGAATAAAGACATTTCTTCAATGATGTGGATGAGCATCATGCCATCTGTGAATGTCACAGGACAACAGAAAAGGAGAGGAACGGGAAAACGTATGAGTAGGACATTTCTCTCATGCCTGAGGACATCAGACCTTCCATTGATAGGCATTTAGACTCTGAATTAGAATCATTGACTTTCCTGGATCCCATTTCCAGACAGCGTACCACGAGACTTCTTGGGTTTCATAAACATAGGAGCCCATGAGGAAGTGAGCCTCCCTGCTATAGTAGTACACAGCCCCCACAACTTTCCCCTTCTGTCTTTGTCTCTTCTCATTCTGCTTCTTTAAAGAGTCCCAACGGTGATGTCCCTTTGGAATGAGAGAACTTCAATCACTCTGCATTTCAAGTGCAGATAACACCCCACATTTTGTGTCATGTAGGAGACTGAATAAATTATAAAGGTCTCTCGTTTTGGAAATAGATCGGGCCTTCTTGGCGAACAGCTGGGGATTTAATAGGAATTCAGCAGCAGATCTTCCTTAGAAATTTAACCATGGAGCCCTGAGGTGGGAATGTTCATCTGTATGCTGTGAATATCATTCTGTAAGTAAAGGAACTGTTTTGGCCCATGTCCAGCACAATAGAAGTAGGTGGGGAAATTGAGGTTCAGGTAGAAGGAGGGTGGAATCAGACTGATTTGAGCCAGCCACAAAAGAAGAAGCATGTAGGAATACAGGTGAGCCACAGGCCATGGGCCACAGGCCACGCGGTAGAAAATGGGTTGAATTAAGATGAAAGAGTTAGTTAGTAATGTGCCTGAGACATAGGCCAAACAGTATGAAATTAATATAAGCATCTGAGACACTTTTTGGAGGGGGAAAGCAGCATGGGAAGATCTGAACCTCTGACCCAGACAGGGTCAGAAACCTTGTACAACAGAGTCCAATAATGGGTCTTGGGGACCCAGGCCTGAAACTGACTCCTTATTCCTGGGTTTTGGAGTGAGGTGGGGCTCTGAGGATAGTTTACAGGTACCTTCCTCATCCTTTGACACCCACTCTCCCAATCTTTCTTCATCATCTTGCATCTAGTCAGTCTAGTCAGTATCATGCGCAAGGCTAGGTATCAGATATGAGCTTTGTCCTCCAGGGAAAGACAGACATAGAGATAGACAGTGACAAATAATGACAGTCCGTGGTAGAGGGTAATTCAGGGGGTCTGCAGTCCAGAGCATCTGCACACTCATACTTTCTTATTGTTGCTTTCTCTAAACTAGTGATTCTCAACCTATGGGTCATGACCACTTTGGTGGTTGAAAGACCCCTTTACAAGGTTGCATATCAGATCTCCTGCATGCCAGATATTTACAATTCATAACAGTAGCAAAATTACAGTTATAAAGTAGCAATAAACAATTTTATGGTTGAAGTCACCACAACATGAATAACTATATTAGAGGGTTTAAGCATTAGCAAGGTTGAGAACCACTGCTCTAGACCATACCTCGCATTAACTTACTATAAGATCTTAGGTTATATTTCTTCTCTGGCATTATATTTTTCTCTCTAACAAGGCAGCTGGGATCAATGGTCCCCTAGGTCTCAGCCCATAATACTTAATTTTGATGATTCTGTACTCATGCTGCAGGGCATAGTACCAAAAAAACAAATATCACATTCTCCATGTTTACCAGATGGGACAGACTTTCCTAGTTCCCGAATCCCCATAAGACAGAAGCCCAGATGCCCTAGGCCTTCTTATAGTGATTTAGAAAGTGTCAGACATGGCAAGACTTGCCCTGGGCACAACACGTGCATTCCTTCCTACTGATAGTGGAGCCTCCTTCCTGTGGGCACTTTGATAGAACCTGGAATTGCAATGATAAGCAAGACCAGACACAGTTCCTAGCCTCATGGAGTTGGATGGCAAGTATTAATAAAACAGTCACATAAAGAAATGTGTAATTACATCCCAAGATAAGTGTTTGAGAATAAGAGACATGATCCTGGGAGAGTAGATATAATGAGGGTTGAAAAAATGGGTTAAGCAGCATGAGATCATCACTGAGAGTTATTTTATCAGAATGATGAGTACAGAAGTCATTTGGGAGTGGGTTGAGGGACAAGATAGAGGTAGGAATGTAAAGGTGGTGCTAAAAAGTCTGGGAGAAACATCCAAGGTCTTTTATAACAGATACTTTAAGACAGGTTACTAAGGGGTCCACGAACATTTGTAATCCTCAGAACAATCTTGTGACATAGGTCAGTCAAAAGATAAATGGAGAGCCAGAGAGATACTGTGTCTTGAATCAACAGAACCAGAATGGACACTGGAGCTTCCAGATTCCCTTCTGTAACCAGCTCCCAAAGGCTGAGTGAATGAGGATTGCTTGTAGTATGTTCAAGATCTCTTTAGTTTTTCCCTCTGCAGCATTTTAAGATTCAGGACCATGGTCAGCACCCATGTAGCCTTCCTTGAATGCAGATGAAAACCAGAGCCTTAGGTGATCACATCAGCACTGCTCTTACAAGTTAGTTTTCATAAATATCAACCAACTAAACATCTACTGAGTATAGGTGTTAAAAAAATGGTCCTGGAGAAAAAGAACTATAAAATTGCTATTCATGACCCCCCTCACTGTCTTGGAAAAGACATGGGTAGAGAATATGAGGCATGCACATAGGGGTATAGAGGCATAAAGGTCCTGGATTCTTAAAAAATGAGTGAGACTGAGGAAGGTTTCCTGAGGTCAAACCTGGGATAAATTTGGAAAGAGCATATGGCAGTGAGGTGCCAGTGAAGGTTTTAAGCAGCAATGTGTCAAGGTCACGTCAGCATTTTAGAAGGATTCCTCTGGTGAAATGTGAGAATAGGGAGGGTGTGTGAAAGAGGAGACAGGCAAAATGACCCAAGAGACTGTGTAAAGCAGGGTCCTTTCTGAGCACATCTGAAAGACAGAGCCTGGATTTAGTCTTGTTTGCAGGAGCAGAAGGAAGTATTCTGGGTTTTATGTTTTTTTTTTTTTTTTTTTTTTTCCCCTGCATGGGCAACATTCACTATCCTGTCTATCTGAAGTTGGTATCCTGAAGGAATGGCTCCACTGTTGGATGGGAGGAAAAGAAAACACAGAAAGGAAGGAGCAGGAGAATTTGATTTGCTGACAGTCACCAGGCCTGGCACCATTCTAAGTGCTTTCTACAGGGTCTCATTTAATTCTTCTGACTATTGCACAAATCCTAATTGTTCTTATAGTAAAAACCCAGAGGCAGATTTTTGGGGAAAAGCTGAAAGATCAGAGGGACAGAGGAACAAGCCACCTCTCACCTCAGGCTGAAAGGGGTAGATTCTGTCTCCATGAGCCCTCAGATTGAGTAGGAAAAGTGAAGGCAAGCACAGGCCAAAATGGAAGGGGCGGAGCCTTGTCTTCTCCTGCCTTATATTTCTTTCTCTGCCCAGCCATATTACTTCTTGTTTCAACTTTCCTAATTAAGGGATTAAAGGTATGTGTGCTCCCCAAGTACTGGAAGCTCAGACATGGGATTCCAAGTGCTGGGATTAAAGGTGTGTGCCTAGACCTCCTGGCTCTGCTTCTCTCCTGGATGGGATCACTCTTATGTAGCTCACTGTGGCCTTGAACTCACAGAGTTGCAAATGGATCTCTGCCTCCTGAGTGCTAGGATTAAAGGTATGTGCCACAATGCCTGACTTCCAGGACTAACTCTGTGGCTGGCTTTGTCCTTTGATCTTCAGGCAAGCTTTAATTGATACACAATATATCACCACATCTAACAACATGGGATGTGATCATTTCTCCAGTTTTCATAAAAATCCAAAACCAAAAACAACTGAGAATCAGAGAGGTTAATTAAGCCAAGTCTACTGAGCTGCCAGTGCCCTCTCCCCAGTCTCCCATCAAGTGCATGTTGTTATTATGGAGAATACAGTTTTGAGACCCAGCTGATAGAAGAACTGAATGATGGTTTCTGGTCACCCATCCTTAGCTCACATAGGAGGATCAGATAATTGCATTAAGCATTATTTTCTTAGCTTTTAAATTCAGGGGACTGGGAAGGCTAACATGGAATCTATCAGTGGGCAGTGCCTGCTGAAATGGTTGGGTTTCACTTATTTCTTACTACTCTCTGGCTTCTCTTTCTGCATCCCTGTGCTTGAAGATAAGAAGATAAGTGGTTTCATAATGGAGCCAATCACCGGCTCAACATCCCAAGGTGTCCCTTGGCCTCTAACTTTTGGAGACTGTGCCATTCTTTCTGGGCCATGTGTATGTGTGTGTGTGTGTGTGTGTGTGTGTGTGTGTGTGTGTGTGTGTGAGAGAGAGAGAGAGAGAGAGAGAGAGAGAGAGAGAGAGAGAGAGAGAGAGAGCTGTGGCAGTGTCTGCTGCAGAGCCCGAAGAAGCTTTATAGAGATGGTCACACTCCAGTACCCAGCCTACTTGTTGGAACTTTCCAGAAATATTGCACTGCAGACATTTTCCACGCCGTTATGCTAATGGAATCAGGAAAAATCAATTGTCCTTAAGGAACAGGGGAATGAGACGTGCTGTAAATGCCACAGGATGAGTGATTGGTTGATTGCTTGCCGGCGATCGGAGCGCGTCTCATCCCTACATTATTCTGATGAATTTTTATGGCATGTCTCCTTTCTTGCTGGCTCCCTCCCCCCACATCCACCCTCCTTAGCTGGGGGAGAAGGTTTATGGCTTGCAGCTTCTCAGTTGATTGAATGCAGCTGGCATTGTTGCAGCAGAGGACAAATAGGTACATTTGCTTCAGAGGCTGAGAAAAGTGGGTTTGGAGAAATTGCACCACCATGTCCCTCTGCAACAAAGGCGCCCTTAAAAATGTAGATTTTTATTTTTATGAAATGACTTTTCTCTCCTGCTTGGATATCTCTAATCTTCCTTTCAGAGGAAAGGGCAAAAGAAAAAAAAAGGTTGCAAGAAAGAAATGTATGGCTTGCAATTCTGTGGCGATCCGATTTTTCATTCTTACCACAAAGGAAGCTAACGAAGGCATTTCATTAGTATTCATCTTAGGCCAGTGTGATTTTCTTCTCTTTGCTAACACAAAATAAATAAACAGTCAAGCTATATCTAGGAAACTGCCTACAAGATCGCTTGGAGCAGAGGTCGGCATTTTTGGAAATGGTGGTACCCTGTATTCAGTAAGGTGACCAGAAAATGGATCCAGTGCAAATCAGGGACATCTGGGTCATGGAGGAGGTCAGGCTTGGATGGAGACAGGTCCTGTGGGCTCTAAAACTGATGTCCACTTTGGTCATGGAAGTTTAAGCACTGGAGAAGGCTGCCAGGCTGTGACTGATGTTTCAGATTGGCTGATATTATTGGTGTTCCATTGCTGGTGTAGTATTGGAAACATTCGAGACACCAGGGAGTTCCTTCTATTGTTCATTGTTTCATGTTTCTTCTTCAAGGGCAGCTAAGCCTTCCTGAAGGTTGGGAAATTCTATTGGCTAAAAACATGGGAGTGGAACTTAAGAGAGATTTGAGGACATAACTATTATCTTCATTCATTAAAGAAGCACTTTGGACAGAGGAGCAGGCTGATTGCATTGGGTTCTAGAGGGCTAACACAGGATTGGTGGGTAAAGTGAGAAAGAGGCAGGAAAATCCTCCATATTTGAAAAAAAATCCAGGGCAAGTATGTTCTGAGCATGTTGTCAATAGATGTCTGAGCCTTGGCATTTATGTGTAGAAAGGGAAGCACACTAGTATAAAATGAAACCTAATATTTCCATGATGCTGGAAACTAACGCAGCTTGCAGTGATGGGAGGTGGACATCAGTGAGCCCTTTGCCAACAAGGAAGGTCAGAGAGGTAACAACTCACCCTGCTCAAAGAAACAGGACTCTGGTCTCTGCCTCCTCCCTTCCCCTTCCCCCTCCTCTACCTTCCTCTCTCCTCTCCTCTACCCTCTCCTCTGCCTCTATCCTCCTCTGCCTAGGGCCTTATTTTTCAAGACTTCAGGAAGAAGAGGTGAGATAAATGAAGAGGAAATTCTTCATTACAAGATAAAAATTACCTAGCTTTTCTCAAACACTAAGGTATTTGATACAGTTTCAGATCTCTCCCATCTGCACACTCTTGGAGTGCAGTGTCTCCCTCTGCTCCATGTGCTTCTTCCCAAGTATCAGCAATTCCCGATCGGTGGTGTTATGTACATGCCCTTCGGTGCTTCCTGTCCTGTCAGGTGTTATTGCTTCTGCATGGAACATTGCCTGCCTTTTTTATTCAACAAACTCTTACCCAGATGCTACCATCTCCAGGAGAACTCCAGAGACCCCATACATAGGCCCTTTATTCTTTCTGCCTTCGTAGAAAGAGTAAATACGTAGGTCACTGTGTATTTATTTCTAGGTACAAATAATACAAAGAGCAGCAGGTATCACAACATCAGGCTGACCTGAGTTCAAATCTTGGCACTGGTGTAAACTACCTAAACTGCCTAGCCTCACTCTCTTCAGTGATTAGTAGTGATAATAAGAGAACCAAGCCAAGCAGTACGTTTGTGCAAGTTCGCAATAGCTATAGTGGGAGGCAGAGGCAGGAGAATAAAGAGTTTAGGATCAGTCTTATCTACACAGTGAGTTCAAGGTCAACAGGGATCTGTGCCAGAACACAAACTAAGCAGTGGCAGTCCCCCACCCACTGTCATCTATAAAACAAACAGCAGCACCTCGAAAAGCTGTTTGGAGGATTCAGTAAGAAATGTTTCCAAGCACTTAGGTGACCTTGACTAACTAGAAATGAATGAATGAGGTCACATTTTGGTTGGTTAGAGATCTTGAGAGAGATGACAGATGCTCTCTGACTCTTCCCAAGTCTCCCTTTCATGCCCCAAGTATCATAATTAATACACAACTATGTCAGGAAGTCAGAGGCAGACCCAGGACAGAATCAGAGTGGATGAAGCCTTAGTCTATGCCTTTTTGTCACTGTCCTCGTCCGAGTCATGACTGAGAACTTCTTCAGGAGAGGGTCCTCATCCTTCCTTGTTTCCCTGTTGTACCACCCACATGGGTCAGGATCCACTGTGGAGAGATCTGTAAGGTGCTGCAGTTAGAGGTTCCTGGGATCACTGGCTGGAGGTCTACTGACCTTTCAGTCATCACCTGCCTGTGTGACTTTGAGGCTATGAGATTTCCCATCTATCAGGGGGTAATAATGCCGGATGTAGTTCTGTATTGGTTTTTGGTCAAAGAGACAGAAAAAGAAGGGTTCTTTGTCAACTGCCTGCATGCAAGGAACTGAAGAGATTGCCACCCATTAATAGTGGCTGTTATTGCCTTTCACGATGACGAGTCTCCACAGTCAGGGTCCTGGGACCAGTCTGCTAAAGGAGATGGCTTTGCCCTTGAAAGCCACTCTCTGGGTCTGGCTTTTCCTGTGGGTAATTTGAAACTAGAGCTCAGAGAACTGAACTCCAGTTAATGGTTTTCAATAAAGAATTAAGTGCTGCTCATCAGGCTGGCACCAGGACAGGCTTCCGGGAAGGGATGAGAGTGCTGGGGGGTGGGGGCAGTGGCAGGCATTTAGGGATAGGCTTGCATTTTCCACTCAGTTAGACAGCCTGATGGATGAGGGATAAGATCAGGGTACTTCAGCCAGAGGGCAGAGGGTGGGGTGCAAGAGAGAGCCAGCCCCTTCTCTCTGCAAAGGTTGCTGGGAGGAACTAATGGTCATTAGAACTACATCAGCTGTTTCCACAAAACCCCAGGCACCTGCCTAGCACACTTGCCACCACAGCAGCCCTGTGGGAAGGAGTGTGGAACCTGCTTCCCACAGTGCTGTCTCCTGCATCGGAAGTCACATCAGAACAACCCAGCTCTTGCTGCACAGTTCTGCAGAGAGCAACTCCTCAGTGCTTTACCCGCAAATCCAAGGGATTGTAGCTACTTTCATCATCCTTGTTTTTCATATGAGGAAACTGAGGAAGAATAAAGTTAAGAAACTTTCCCAAGAGCACACAGCAAGTCTGGGTTTGAAATCCAGGCAGTATGGCAATAAGGGTCTGCCAAATAAGATCTGTGACTTGCCTCCTGTTTGATATCTGAATCACTATCTCTACCTCATGAAATCTGCTGTATAGCACACTATTCACGGCGTCTCACAAAAGAGAGATGGAGTCTGGAGCATAGGTGAAAGAAGGATGTTATGCGGAGGTCAAGGGGGTAGGGAGAGGAGAGGACACAGAGAGAGGAGGGGGAACGTTTAAATGTTTCTTGGCAGTAGGCCAGAATGTTTAGAAATGTCTATGCCATGTGCCCTCAGAGATCCGTATCTGGGAGACTGCTCTGTATCTGTGAAAGAGCACAATTCTACATGAAAGACTGACCATTCTCTCAAATGATCAGAAGCAATTTACCCACTGAACAGCAGGTAAAGGTAAGTATGGTATTGACACTTGACAGCATATGGCCAAGAAAAATGTCCCCACAGGTGACACAGTAGCCTGGAAGGATGGTTATGATGCAAATGTTAAATCAGAAAAAGTAAGATTAAATTGTTTGAATAATACAATCATAAGAGGTTCTAAATGTCAGGGAATGTACTAAAATCACAGTTGCTGTGTTAGGATGGTAAAGTTGTGGATATTTTTCCTTTACTTTTCTAATGAGCTGCAATGTATTGTTTCAATTATAAATGGATAAACTTGATCCAGGATATTATGGGATGACCTAGGAGAGTTATACCATCTGTGTAACTCTGTGAGACTTGGTTTCCTAACTGCAACATAGACATGCGCATCCTTTATCCAGATAGCTATATTGATGAACACTATGTATAATGGACTCAGCATAGTGCCTGTGCATAGAAGGTGATTGATTAAGTGATGTCAGCTATTCCCTTGAAGTTTATTCCATGTCTCACAACTTGACTCTTGACCTACGGGGGTTTGTGCCGTAAGAGTGAGGTAGCTGGATGAAAATCTGTAATCTTGAGCTCAAGGATCTCGGAGTCAAAGGTAGACACATTGCTCTTCTATCATGATCCCACCTGAAAGAACAAAGGGCAGACTCTCCAATGAGGGTCAACTGACTGTCCAACCTCAGGAGAGCCACCGCGATATGCTTTCTCAACCCTTGGCGTCTTTAGAAAATACTTTACCAAGTTGGCTTTCTGGATATCTTTTCTCCAGAACTTTGGTGGGGTAAGTCTGATGGGTCCACAGATCTTACATTCCTTTGTCTGTTGGCTCATTTGCTTGCTCACTGGGCCCTCACGAGGGGTGTTGACTGTTTATTAGGTGGAGTGGAATGTGTATAATGGACTCTCTTGATCCTTAGCTCACTTCAAATATGCTCTGCCAGAGGTGCTCACTGAAGAGAACACAGCCACTGTCAGCAAAATACAGAGTGACCTCTCCAATATCCAGTTGTTCCCTTGGCCCTGCTAGCCCCCATCTTTAGTGACTGCAGAATCCTTCTGCTTCAACCAACAGTGTCATTTTCTTGGCCAGAGTGATCTTTGTAAAACAGAGCTAACTTCAAGCCATCCTCCCTGCCTATCAGCCCAGCAATGCTGATCTCTTGTGGTCACATTTCCCACTGTGCACCCAAACACTTAGCTAGTTCTTGCTCCCCTGGTTGTGTGCTCCTTCTGCTTCCCAGGATGCTCTTTTTTACACAACCAACTCTGACCTCTCCCAAACCTAGCTCACATTTCTGCTCATTTTCAGCTTTCTGGCCTTTACATTCACCTGCTACAGGCCTTTATTGTTTCTACAGTCTGTTCCTTTTTCTCTGAAGTCCATGCATCCCTCAAGGGCACAGAAAGCATCCTTCCATTTTTTTGTGCCCTTAAAACTTAGCTCAGAGCCTGGATCAGGCCGATAAGTGAGTGTTTGTTGAATGAATTATGTATGACAGTGTGATCTCACGGCCTCCATCAGGAAGGGACAACAGGGTCCTTTGACCTCTTGGGAGTAGGAAGTGTTCTCAGCTAAATTTTCCTGGCAGGCACTTTTCAGTATTGAGACAGCTGCTCATTCCCCAAAGGCTTCATCCCTGCTTATCCCCACCCCCACTAATATAAGAACATTTGGCATAAACCTGGATGGCTGTTGGATCGCAGCCACCACCTTGGAGGGAGCTCACCCCAACCAAGACTTGACCTAGACACTTGGCCTACAGGGAGCCTGGTGGTCTGACCCCACTGTCTCACAGCTTTATGCCATGCCTCAATTGTTTTTCTTTATGACTCCTTCTGCCCTGCATTTTCCACTTGCTCTCACTCATTTCTCTAAGGATTTTTCACTGGTTCTTCAGGTCCAGAGGCCTGCCTTAGATGCTATCCAACTTCTCTAGCACCTCTACTAAGGGGCTTGCACAGTGTTTTGTCATTATTCATTTTCTTAACTGGCTGGTACAGGAACTCAGTTGAATCCCTTTGCTATCATTAACACCTGGATCACAGTACACATTCACACCTATGTGCATATGGGTAAGTTGTGTTAACAGTCTTCTCCAGAGTTTCATTCACCTGGTACACATGACGTCTGAGTTGAGGGTCACAGCATTGAAGAAGATGCTCCTAACCCTTCTCCTTACAATGTAAACCAAACACACTGTCCATGAAGGTTAAGAACCCTCTTCATTGACATGGTTGTTGAATGGGCTTTCAGAACCAACCTTTCTGCAGACAAACCTCGACTGCACTCCTCACCCATTTTCACTTCTAAAACAGTGACTACAAGCTTTCTTAGCCTATTTATCAGAGAACGTAGTAACCCTGAAATTTTTTCTAAGCTTTAGTCTCTCCAAGGAGAAAGCTTTGCAATGTAGCACAGCAGTGCCCACTAGGGGGAGTGGCAGAGCAGGCTAGGGCCTCCTTGTTAAAGGCTGTGGAAAGGAGGTTTGCTCAGAAAGAGTGATACAGGGTTAAAGGATGTATTATAATGAGGTCTCAGGCTCACCTCATCTCTGTGATTGTTTCCAGAGTCAAATAACATTTGGGCTATCATTGAGGAGTAAGCAGTCAGAAACTAGCCTAGCCCGATGACCCAGGGACAGTACTGTTTTTCTTTATCTGCTGGGAGTGGGATGTGAGGAGAGTGGAGGTGTAGGGCTTGGACTCTTTTCTTTGTGCAAAGCTCCCTACTTGGCTTAGGAGCCTGGATTCCACCACTCCAAGGCCATTGACTCTCTGATGTGGGATTTACAGGATGCCATATTGTTTGGGCAAGCCTGCCTGTGCATACCTCCCTCCATGGATGCTTGTAACCTGCAGAATTGGCCTCACAGTTTATTAGTATCCTCTTTGCTGGGGTGGGCAGGACCAGACAGGGAGGCCAGCTGGAAGAGCACTCTGTAACCCAATTTGCTGTGCCGAGAAGCCAGTCTGTCTGGCAGGAGCTAATTGGAAGCTGCTTCCTCTAAGCCTGGACCCAGGAGGGCTCTAGGCCTGGATGGGCGGGGACCCTTTCACTAGTCCAGCATCACTTAGTGCTTTGTGGGAGCCGCTCCCAGCGGGAAAGCACTTAGCTTTGGTAATTGGCTAGGCAGGCTCATCATTAATTCATGACAAATTGTATTTCAGAGAGAGAGAGAGAGAGAGAGAGAGAGAGAGAGAGAGAGAGAGAGAGAGATGGGAGGGAGTGTAAGAGAGGAATAAATGGGTTTTTGAAGGCAGGAATCAGTTATTTCTGGCCTTGGTTACAGAAGCTTTGGCATAGGATTGTAGAGATCATGGATTAACTTCATCTCTTGTTGACTTGAGTAGGCGATTCCTAGTCCATGACAGGAGATAATAAGTAATGGCCTATCTACCTCACAAGATGACTTTGAGGATCAAATCCAGATGTGAGGCACAGATGTTCATTTTACCAGGCTCAAGGGGAGAGGGAAAGATGTACATTTAATGTAATTTTTGACATGGGTATTTTTCAGTCTATCATCATTTGTATCAGGAGTAGTTTTGCTTTTCAGATTGAAACTGGAACCTTGTGATGCTAGGCAAGTGCTTAGACACTGATCCTGTTGAGCTCTGGGTACTTACAGATCTTTTGCTGCCCTTATGCACTCAGTGCTGGAGAGAAAATTTCCATAAGTCACCAGAATGTTCACTGCAATGGTTTTTCCCCAGTCTTTTGTTTTGTGAAATCTGTTGAATTCTCAGTTATGATTTCTGCATTGAGAGAATTCCCAGTCCAGATTCTCCCTCCTGTGCTTGGGACTAGCTCCCTGAAGGTGCAGGTTAGGGCAGTTTCAGGGCCCTCTGAGATGTCCACTATTTCTTAGACATTGCTGTCCTTTTGTTGCCCTAGGCTCACTGTCTTTAAAGCCATATTTTTTTTTAAACTTTATTTATTTATTATTTATTTATTTATTTGCCTTGGTGTTTTGCCTGGAACTGGAACTACAGACAGTTGTTAGCTGCCGTGTGGGTGCTGGGAGTCGAACCCAGGTCCTCTGGGAGAGCAGACTGTGCTCTTAACCGCTGAGCCATCTCTCCAGCCCCTTAAAGCCATATTTTTATAAGAGGTTGTTTTAGTGGAAAGGCAATGTCTATTCTTATTGCCATTTTGATATGAGTGGAAATTCTGAAGGAGAGAGGTAATGGAGGTTGTTTATGGTTTGCTTGTCTCCAACAATTGGCGTGTGATTTCTTGGGGTAGATCATAGCAGGGTTTGATAAGCAGAGTGGAGGAAGCCAAGTTCTTGATCAGTTGTTCCTCGTCATCCTTGGGACAGTTCCCCAAATTCATGTCACATTATTCAAGAACTGTCCTAGTTCTTGTACCCCTAGAAGGGATCCTTGGAGAAGAGGAAGACCCTAGGCAAGGTAGGGGGTGAGCAGAGAAAGAAAGCTAGAATGTTGCCTATAATTCAATATTCTGAGGGGAATAGGGCTATATTCATTAAGCATCTCTCAGCTGGGATCTGATGTTAGCACAGGCACTCTGAGTTTATTATTTAATTTAAAATTTTAGCTTAGTTGAAACCACTCAGTGAATCATGATGCAAGCCTGCACTCTGTCCCCAGGACATGTTTCAAGGCTGAGCCCTGGCAATGCTTCAAATTAGGCTCTGGTGCACAAGTTCTCATGAAAATAAGTGGGTCTCATACTATTTGTCCTGACTCCAGTATAGAAAATTGTTTAAGAAGATTTATGGCCAACAAATTCTCCTTAAAAAGAAAAAACTGGAGGTATCAATGGTTCTTATGAGATTGAATAGTACAGGTGAATACATCACTTTAATGAATGTTTACTCCCTTGTATGAACTCAGCCCACCTTGGCACTGACATTTCCAGCTTCCTAAGGACTTACAGTAAATTAGAATGTGAAAAAACCAAGAAATATTTATGAGAAATCATTCTTGTCTAGTGTCCTAAAGTGTAATGTAATCACAATGTACTTTATTCCATGTTGTTGTTTATGTATAGTTTGCTAACTTAAGAAGCATTCAGAAACACTTATTGCCTTTCTATCATACACAAATTCTATCTAGTTGCTGAGGATAGTCAATGAATGGCAACAAATCCCTGCTATGAGGACAGGAAATTCTAGTGATGGAAGAGATTATGAGTAATAAATATAACAAATACTTATAAAATACATTAGTACACATTCTATGGCACCACCTATGAAAGTCATTGCTACAGAGCCCAACACAAGGTAGTTAACTAGGAACTCCTCAGAAAGTCAATAAAGCCACGGTGAGAAACCAGTAGAAGCCAGCCCTTGAAGAATTATGAGAAACTTATCCAGATACCTGAGAGGGTATCTAGCGTAGAAAGGCCAAGTAGGAAGATGGAAATAGGGAGAATTCTAGGAAAATGACATCTCTTTTCAGTGGACCTGTGTTTTTCAGGACTGACACAAAGAAGTTGTATCAGCACCTTGGACAGATCCAACAGAGCGCTGCAGTTTCCCCCTCCCCCGCCCCAGCAAAGGAGGGCCTTGGCTGCTGACTGGTTGATTTACCTGGCCAATTTAATCCCAGATCAGATGACTAAACTTCTAAACCCAGGGAAAATTGCTATCTGAGCCTGACTCTCAGAACTGCAAGCCTTTCCATCCCATCTTACATGTTTTATTATTGGAGTGGTTGTCGGAATCTTGGGAATTGTTTTCTGAAGACCTGTGTTTGAAAGCTAGATCTACCACTAACTAGCTTGTGTCTTTACACAAGTTGATTTGCTTCTCATCTGTAAAGCAAAGACAATGACTCTTATTTTACAGTGGCATTGCGAGGACTAAGTGGGACAGAGCTTGGATGGAGTGGGCAGTTGTGCAGTGCTTGGGACCTGGAAGCTGCCTTGCAATACTGTTGGGGAGTTGGTGAAATATTGAGCAATTTTCAGGACTTTTCTAGAGAAGTCTTCAGCACAGATCAGGTATTCCTGGCTGAGTGGACAGCAGAAGCAAAGGCAGGGAGGATGGAAGCAGACAGCGGGCGAGGAAATAGAGAGGAATTTAATGAGACTGAAACTGCTCTGCTGCCACATTTGATCCCAGGTCTCCTGAACCTCTATTTTCAGCACAGAGCACTCCGCTGAACCTCTGGACTTCATTCCCAGTGAGTCTATTGTGCACATCAGTTGAATGTGCTGCCTGCACCTCTAACCTGCCTTTCCAAAACAACATTTGTCACTTTCCACCGATGTATTCTCTTCATATACCATGTCAAGTAGAGAGAAGACTGTCCTGTGACTTAAATTGGTGAATTTCCCCCAAAGAACACGGTGACCTTATTCTTCTTTCCAACTAAGAGCAGGAAAGAAGAATGTCTAAACCTGAAGCATGAGATAATTGGGTTACAGAAGGGAAGACTTCACATATCATAAGTGGTAAGGAACTTCGAAGGCTCAAAGGAGGTCAGTCAGTGCTCCCCCTAAAGAAGTGGAGGCGCTGTCATGTGGCTGGGATATCTTCATCACTGCTTTGCCACTGTTATAATAATTGAACTATTAATGTCCTTTTCACAACAGTTTGTTTGTATAGAACTTCACAGCTTGTAAAAAGGTCTAATTTCATCCTCATCACCACCCAATGAAGTTATCAAGAAGAGGATTATTAACTCGCCCCCTCTCACCCTTATTTTATACACTGAGAGATGAAAACAGCCAGCCACAGAAGTGATAGAATTGGCAAAAAAAAAATCAAACAGGGTAGCCAGGAACAAAGCTATGTGTTTGAGCCCTCTCCAAACCACAAGACACCCTTCCCTTTTTTTCTAGTACAGCACTCTAGTGATGAACAGAGACACTGGTGGTGGCTGCGGCAGCAGTTGACTCTAAGACTGAGATCCACGGAGTCCTTCTTCATGATTTTAGTTGTCTCAAGAAGCAAGAGAAAAAAGACCCATCCCGTCTTGCATCAGTGCAGGCGTTTTGGTAGAATGTTCCATTGCTTTAGGAGGAAGAGGCCTGATGCCTTCTCTGCTCCAACCAAGGCAACTCAAATACTGTTTCTCACATGGCCTAGGACTTGGCTGTTTACAAAGCAAATTTTTACCTCCTCTCTTTTGATAAATTACTGCCGTCCAAGCATGAGAAGGAATGGACAATGTTATCAGGCATTTTCTAGGTGAAGAGAAGTGAAATGTGGAAGAGGAGGCTTTGAGAGGTCCATGGATTGGTCTGAGGTTACTGGTCTGTTTCTGAACCGGCTTCTTTACCTAAAGCTTCTCTCGCTTTTTTTCTGCCGCATCCCAGCTGCCTGTGCGTCTGGCCAGACCCGAAAAACAAATCTTGTAATTGAGTTGGAATGTGGGTGCTGGGCCCAGGAGACAATGTTTCCTGCTTTTCAATCTGTTCTTAATTTATTAAAGTGATGAAATAAGGAAGAGGCCCAGAAGGGGTGGATGTTTTCCATCAGTGAGTCAGGGGAACGTGAAGAGGCGGAAGGTCAGGAGAAAGCCGCTGTTGCTTGGCAGCTTCTCCTGCCTTGGCAAAGCCCACACAGACATGTGGGGGATGGGGTGCATCTTTTTAGTGTTACCCCTATGGGAAAAATAAGATGAGCAAGAACAGGCCATTCAAGGACTCTCCTCCACCCTGTAATATTGCCTGAGCTGGCCCAAATACCTTCCTTTTGTCTGACAAACGTCCAGGAGCAAGACCCAGGGAGTTAGAAGGGCCTGCTCAGCCTAAAGGGCACTAGGGAAGGTTTCTTCAGGGAGGTGGCACTGAAACTTGAACTGTGAATAGAAGTTACATGGAGAGGGGGAGGTGAGGAGGAGAAAGTTCTTCAGGTGGAGGAAACAGTGGGGGAAAGATCTAGAGAGTGATCTGGCTGACTCTAGGAAGGTGAAGTGAGGGTGGCAGGAACTGGAGCTGTCTGTCAGTGCTCACAGCACGGATGGCCTTCCATGTCAGATGAGGAGGTCAGGATTCTTCTGAGAAAGGGTTTGTATTGTTAGCTCAATTTCTTTAATTATTTAGAGTGTTGATCGAACAGGGAAATAGCAGCTCAACCAGGAATCTTGGAAACACTGGAATCTGAGGGAGATGAGGGAGAGGATGGGTGGGGTTGGGGCTTGAGAGAGAGGGAGGTGGAGAGGTGGGGCTGTTACCGACAGGCATTGGGCTCCCTGGTTTGTGATTTCGGATGGTGAGTGTAGGGAGAAAGAAGAAGGAGCTGGCTTGGTGACTTGGTCCAGGTGGCAACTGCTGAGAGTTTTCTGTGTGCAGTGGATTTAAGACTCCATTTTGTAATTGTCATTCTTACCCAGACTGCATTTCATTTATATTAATCAGAGTTCTTTGATGAAGCAGCACAAAATAGGAAATCTGTCTGTATGTTTCTCTCTCTCTCTCCCTCCCTCTCTCTCTCTATCACACACACACACACACACACACACACACACACAATGGGCTTAGGCAGTTATAGACTTCCCTCTGCAAGCTGGAACCACAGGAACATCAGGGGTACATTCTGATTTAGTTCCAAAGGCCTGGGAACCGTGAGTCCCTTCATAGCTATCTGTGCCTACCTGTGACCCATGGGTCACAGATTGAACACACTACCTACCTACCTACACTCCGGGGAATACTCATGGTTTGTTTGATTTGAGGACACCATAGTTTGTACAATGTGTATAGCGGGTCCTACAGGGCCTTAAATTAATTTCTTAGATGCTTCCTATGGGTAATTCTGAGCTTTGGGCCCCCTGATTCATCAGCACCACCTCCCTATCAGTCCTTCGTGTTCCTCTGTCCCAGAAATATATTTCAGGGTAATCATGGCTCAGCGACATGATTAGCATTCTGGGATTTTGAGCCTGGTCTCTTGGTGCACATCTCGTGCCTGCATCTGCCAGCTGAGCTCTCCAGCTCTGTGATGCTGACAATGAGAACGGGCCCACATCAGTTCTGAAGGTGAATGGACAGGACATGGTAAAACTGCACTTAACTACCTGTACTGTTCCGGTACTAAAAACACTGAACTGGTTCACAGGTTCTGTAAGCAGCTGGTTTTGGAGGGAGGCATGAAAAGGTGAGATCAGAAATGATTGTCTTCAAATAATGTTTCTGGGTGCATAAGAAAGTCTCTTTCCCATACCTCAAGCTGATCATAGTGCTTTAATGACTCAAAAATCATGAATATTAAACCAAGGGAAAGTTGACAGTATTTAAATGAGCATCATTAAGAGACACATAAATTAACAGGGTTTTTAGTTCTTGTGGAACTACCGTTTCAATGTTAATTAAACAACCGTAGTGCTCGGGCGCTTTTGCAGCAAACTGTCCCCAAAGTGTGCTGCAGAATATCATTATGGGTGGCTGCCTTGCTGTTTAATTATTTCCAAGTTGATTTTTTCCCCATTGCTGCAGTAGTTTTATGCTTGTCTTGCATTCAGGAAAGATGATGGGACCGAACTTCTGAGCAGCTGCCAGGGTGATCACTTGCAGCCTCATCACGAAGACCTGAGCTGAGCAATATTGTCCCTATATGCCAACCCTCTGTGACAGAAACCCCAGATGACCCCTGGGTCTCCTAATGGACTGTGCCTTGCTGGGTGGAATACTAGGAGGTACCTGGCTATTTGCAGAAAATCTCATTCTTAGGAAATTGGGGGAGTTTGAGTTGGGGTGGAGTCTGCAATGTGAGGAGAAAGGCAAAGAATGACAGACAAGGGAGAGGAGGAAGAAAATACGCCAGGCAGTGTGTGGTAGAAAAGCTACCTGGAACCTGCAATCTGATCTGGATTCCATTGGTTGTAGCTAGGTGATTTTGAGAAATTCTCATCTCTCTCTGGTACTAATGTCTTCAATATAAAATGAGTGAATTCAAACTTTTAACGTTGTAACATGACCTGATCATATTAAGAACCGTGCAACTTAATTACACACACACACACACACACACACACACACACACACACACACACACACACACACTTCTTTGGTAGTATGTAGTCTGTAGGATTATAACATACAGACCTCTCCCCTATCTCTGTCAAGATTTGTCTGTGTAACAGCCTTGGCTGTTCTGGAAATCAATATGTAGACCAGGTTGGTCTCGAACTCACAGAGATCCATCTGCCTCTACCTCTCAGCACTGGGATTAAAAGGTGTGTGCTACCATGCTTAAATACCGAACATTCTCAAACATTGACAATATTGCTCTAAAGAGTGAAGACTGGTTTGTGTGTGAACATTATACTTAGATGTATAAAACACAGATACATATATAGTATATAAACAGATACACATCTTGTGCATGTGTGTACACATGTTATGCAGTATATATGCAAATATACAGTATTTTTGTAGTACTGAATTTTCATAAGAGTAGGAGAATTGATAGAAAAATAGAAGATTCTTTTAGGCAGGCAATAATGCAAAACAAAATCAAAAAATGATCATGAAAAAACCTGAGTGATTGAGGCCTAGAAGCTTTTCTTTTCCCTGGGACTCAGGGAGGGCTGGGATAATGGGCTTCAGAACTAATAGAGCATCCTGATAGAGGATGCAACACTGGCTTCATAGTGGACTGCAGAGACCAAATGTATGGTTTCTGCAACCAGCTGCTAGCACTTACAAGCTATAAGGATAGCCTTGGACAAATGCTTAGGGTGAGGAACAGTATTTTTCAATGTTGTTGTGATAATTAAAATAATCATCATGATGAATTTAGCAAAACTCACAATGAGTGAAGGCTCACTTAACTGTACTCATCACTTGACGTTAGTTTTATTTTTATTATTACTGATGGTTTTGAGGGGTATCACTGAGACCCTTTGGGTCTGGGTTTTGGAGTTCATACATGGTATGTTTTGAACCTCCTTGATGTTTTTGCCTAGACTTTTTTTTCCCCTGTGCTACAATGATAAATTCCTTCTCTTGAAGTCTCCTCTTAGCGACCACTATCCTGGACATTCTTGTTTGTTTGTTTGTTTTATTTAAAAAGTTTTTTTTCCCCATATGTACCACTGCTTCCCCTCTCTTCCCTCCTCCCAGTCCTCCCTAAGCCTCCCCCCACATCCCCATCCATTCCCTATGGAGGGCAAGGAATCCCAAGGTGGATCAGTTTGGTCTGACATATCCAGATGAGGTAGGTCCAAGTCTCTCATCCCAGGATTAAGGCTGAGTTAGGTGTTTAGGAAATGGGCTCTGAGATGTCAGTTCATGCACCAGGAATATACTCTGGCCTGGACAGTTTTCTTGGCCTCCTCTTGGGATTGTGCATTCTCCTGTGGGCTCGGGGTGCTCTACTATTGAGTTTCCTGTTCATTTTTGTACTGCTCCCTAATAACCTTCCTCTTACTGCGTCCTCCGTGTGTTTTCATAAATGTTAGTTTTTCCATGAGAACCTGTATTAGTCAGGGTTCTCTAGAGTAACTGATGGAATGAATCTCTCTCTCTCTCTCTCTCTCTCTCTCTCTCTCTCTCTCTCTCTCTCTCACACACACACACACACACACACACAAAGGAAATTTATTAGAATGACTTACAGACTTTAGTCCACTTAATCCAACAATGGTTGACTATGAAGAGAAAGTCCAAGAATCCAGTAATTGCTCAGTCTACAGGGATAGATGCCTCAGCTGGTTATAAGTGTATGCTGAATCCTGAAGAAATGAACTCTAATGTCAGTGAAGGAATGGACATGATACCAAGGTGAGGGAAAGCAGGCAAAGAATGAAGGCATCCTTCTTCCATATCCTTTTATAGGCTTCTGTCAGAAGGTGTCGCCCAGATTGAAGGTGTACCAACTCAAGATTCAGAAAAGGCATGTCTTTCCCCGGCTCAAAAGACTATATTAAAGATGAGTCTTTCTACTTCAAAGACCTAGATCAGAAGTATATCTTCTTACCATAAATTAGGCAAAACTCCCTCGTAGGTGTGGCCTCCATTATTTGGCTTTAGTTATAGATATAGTCAAGTTAACAACTAAGAAAAGCCATCACAGATTTTCACTGGCCATTTGATTTAAAATCACCTTCTCCTAGACATTGCTTACCTCTCTTCTATTATTTTATATGCATGTTGTTTTATTCTCTCCACTTTTACTAGAGTGTAAGTTCCTGGTGGCAAGGATTTAGATCTGTGTGCTTGCTATTGCAGTCCCGTCCTTGGGTCAAATAGAAAGCTCTGCTTCTAGAAATTATCTGGCTCTCAACTAGGTGTAATAGAAGTGGACTTCTTCTAGTATTTCATGTTGGATATGAATAAATTGGCAAGAGCAGCAGACCAACTTGCATCTAGAAGTTTCTATGATTGAAGGACTTAAGATTAGCTCTATTCCACTATTGCAAATTCTCCCTTTCTACCTGTGCTCCCTGAATGTTTCAGAGATATTGTCATGTAGAAAATCAAGTCAACATAAGGCTCTGATATGCTTTACTTTAGTTAGGTTTTCTTAAGAAACAAGAACACCTAGGAGCTGAGCTGGGTCACTGGATATATTTCATATTTCCTTAGCTCAGGAAGGCTTCATTTTCCATACCAGGACACCAGGCCTTATATCTTACTATTTGGACTCAAGAAAACACTACACTAATGGTCCCAGAAGCTCGCCATTATATTCAGTACTGAGCTGGCAAAGCACGTGGGGAGAGTGTCCAAACAGATTTCCTTTAGTATGCTAAAATTCATTTATTCACATATACCAAGGGTAGAATTACTTAAAGGATAAGGCAATATTCCTAATACAACATGAAACTGGGGAAAAGAAGAAGTATATAAAACTCTGCATTTATAGTTATCTACATTTGTCTGTCTGCATACTGGGACTAAAGTCAGTCCAATGCTGCTTAAAATGGTACTTGCTCATTCGGCTGTGTGTGAAAGCACCTTCACAGGGCAGAGGGGTCCACAGAAAATAAGGTAAGAGGAAATTGCATGAATTTGGGTATCTATATCCAGTGTAGACTGATGGAGCAGGGCCTTCAAATGTCTTTACAATGTTGTCCATCTGAAGAGGGAAACCACAGGTATTTCCAGGCAAGGGCATGATTGATAGTTCAGAAGATGTTTTCTATGTAGACTACAGGTTTCATGAGAAAAATAGTGTTTCATTTCTTTGCCATTGTTATTTTACTGACTTATACTATGGAGGAGGAGATGATCTGTAAATAATAATACACAGTAAGCACAACCATTCAGGTCATCATGCCCCTGGTGTTTGTTATAGCTATAAGGAATAATTAAATTAACCAGAAACACTGTTCTTAGGAGAATTATTCATTGTATTTCTTTTTTGCTTATGCTAGGCTCAATAAGAGAAAAGTTGATGAGCCTAGGAGTAGATTGAAAAAATGGTCGCAATACTTTGTAAACTTTCCAAATAAAGGGTTAGAAGCAGAGTGTATTTTAGGATAATTTTGTTAATTTTCTTTGGCCAATGAGTGTTTGTGTGTGTGTGTGTGTGTGTGTGTGTACACATGTGCACACAGTTGTGGAGGATTAAACATAGAACCTTATATATTCTGAGTAAGCTTTCTAACACTGAGCTACATTCATAGCCCAAGTGTTGCTTGTGATATTTCTATTTTATTTATTAATTATTTTATTTATTTTTATTACATCCTCACCTCAGTTTCCTTTCCCTCCCATTCTCTCATTCCCTCTTTGATGTGGGATGGTCCTTCTGTGAATATGTAATACTCCCATTGGTTAATAATAAAGCTGTTTGGCCTATGATAAGGCAGGATAAAATTAGGCAGGACAATCACACTGAGGACTGGGATGAAGGGTGGAGTTGGGAATATGTGAGTGAGCATCCAAGAAACAAAATGCCAGATGATCAGTAAAACCGTGGAACACATAGCAATACAAAGATTGATAAAAATGAGTTAATTTAAAAGTAAGAGCTAATAAACCTGAGCTCTTGGCTGAGCATTTTGTAATTAATATAAGTGTCTCTTTATTTATTTGGGACTGGGAAGTTGGGACAGAAAAGCTCTGCCTCCAATTATACCTCCTTTCATCTCCCTTTCGCCCCCTCAATCCACTCCTCCTGTTTCTGTTTAGAAAGGAGCCTTCCATGCATACCAACAAAGCATAGCATATCAAGTTTCAGTAAGGCTAAGCATTTCCCCTAGTGTTTAGGCTAGACAAGACAATTCAGTCTGAGGAATAGGCTCTCAAGAGCCAACCAAAGCATTAAGAACATTCCTTGTTCCAATTGTTAGTAATCCCACAAGTAGATCAAGCTACATAACTGTCACATATATGTAGAGGGTCTATGTCAATCCAATGTATATTCCCCGGTTGTTGGTTCAGACTCTGAGTTCCTATGAGCCGAGGTAGCCATTTCTGTGGGTTTTCTTGTGATGTCCTTGACCTCTCTGGCTCCTACAATCCTGTTTCCCTCTCTTCAGCAGGATCCTCCAAGCTCAGCCTAATGTTTGACTATGGGTCTGTATCTGTTTCCATCAGTTACTAGATGGAAGCTCTCTGATGACAATTGGGGTAGTTGTCAGTCTGATCACAGGAGAGGACCAGTTCAGGCTACATATCCACTATTTCTAGGAGTGTTGTGGAATAATCTTTTTATACACTGTGAAGATGTATTATTCTGATTGGTTTAATAAAAAGCTTAATGACCAACAGATAGGCATAACTTTTAGGACAGAGTGGATACTGGGAAGAAGAAGAAGAGGAAGAGGAGGAAGAGGAGAAGGAGGAGGAGGAGGAGGAGGAGGAGGAGGAGGAGGAGGAGATATGTGGATAGTTGCCAGGCATGGAGGAAGCAGGTAAACAGCATGAGCAGCACAGTAACTTTGTAATGAGCAATGAGGCAAAAAAGTAAATTAATAGAAATGGATTAATTTAAGTTACAAGAACTAGTTAGAGACAAGCCTAAACCATCAGCTGAGCTTTCATAATTAATAAGAAGTCTTCGTGTGGTTATTTGGGAACTAGCTAGAGAGATAGAAAAATCCAACAACAAATGGTACCCAGTGTCTGGCCATGTATATTCACAGAAGACCTGATAAAGCTTAAAAAAAGGTTCTAAACGCAGAAAAATGGAGCCAAATGTGTTTTCTTAGATTCGTGTATCTCATGCTGGTACAGAGATACATCTCCCAGCAGCTGCCCTCTTACATGAGCCATTGGTGTGCCATTAGCTAAGCCATGTGACAGGTTTAAGGTTTTGCTCATACAGACAGAGAAGGTTGCAGATATGCAGTAAAACTCGTTCAGATGGAGAAAACCTCTAAACAGGTTACAGTGTGTTTAGCAGTGTGAGTAGGCTTAAGAAAAAATGTGTATAGAAGAATAGTTTAAAAATAATAAAGTCTGTAAAGAGAGAGTAAAGTATTAAAAATAAGCTATGTAAGAATGGAAAATACACAGGGAGTCTGGGTTCTATATGGTGTCTTGTTAACTTTAAATTCTAAAAATGCTAGTGTACAAAAACTACAGCTTCTGAGAAACACTGGATTATGGAAACTGCTAAATTAAGCCAACCTCTATATTTTAAAAAATGTCTTAACTACAAAATGGAAGTTGGATAATATGTTGCATTGGGGGAGAGGTTATGCTTCTGTTCCCACAGGAAACAAAAGGCCATGGATTCCTTCCAGATAAATAGAAATCAGATTTGACAGGGGGAGATCTACTGAGTGTCTTGGCTACAGAAATGGAGGAAGAAGCCAAAACAGAATATAGGACAGATGACATGTAAATTGATCCTTTGACATGTGAACAGGTCTGAGATGAGATAAGACATGATAAATCTTGTTGGCTACAAAGTTTTCAAAGTTCTCTTATTATTGCATGCCATTTTTTTCATATGGAGTGGATAGAGATTTATATTACAGTTTGAATATACAGTCCAAATAGACTTATAAAGTTGACAAATGCCTTTTACCTGCTTAAACATAAAACAAAAATTCATCTTTCTCTAACTTGTGCACACCTCAATTTCATACTGTGTCAATGCAGGTATGGTCATTACCTTTGGAAGTTTATATGTTTTTTAGAGCGAGAGGACCAACACCAATGAAAAATTGTAGCTCAGGTGATTCAACATCTAAGAGTACCTCTGTCATGGTTTCCTCAGAGTTCTGCATCCAGAATAGCTTCAAGGCGGCTAGCTAAGATGGTTCAGCCTCACAGACTATTCCAGTCAGGACTCCATAGAAGCCTTGTATTTTCTCATTGCATAGACTGGACAATGAATAATACAGATAACTCTCCCAGTTATGATCCCAGAACTTGATCATTATCCTAATTTTTCCAGTGTCTGCTAAAGATACCAGTACCCCCAGACAACAAGAAGTAGTCTAGAAAAAATTATTTCACATTCTAAAGAGGTGGGTAGCTGACTTTTAATCATTTGATTGGCTATATATGTTTGTCATTATTTAGGGGGTTAGTTGCAAGTTGTTTTTGGTCATGGTCAGGGAAAAAGATAGAGAAGATTCAAGGATCTCTTTCTGTGGGAAAAAGTGTGATATAGTATCAGATGATGAGATAAAAGTGTGGGTTGTTGAGTCTACTTTTAAACAACCACTAGCCTCAAATATTTTACTTTAGTATGGATTTTTGTATATTAATACAAATTTAAGTTTATTTTTGTTATACTATATATATATATTTCTATCATTGTTCAGGGTATTGTATACCTGTATGCTCATTTAAAAAGGTTATTCAAATTTTTAGTCTTTGAAAGCTATTTAGGATAATAAATACAAGTTAATAGTTAGTCATCCATAACTACAAAGCTTATAGTCATGTTACATATGCCTTCAAGGTCATACAGAGATATATTTTAGATAGACAGATAAACTTCAAACTCTTTGAAGACCTACAAAATATGGCATTTAAAATGTTTTAATAACATAAGGCTTTTAATGAGAGATATGTCTGCTACTGGCAGCACCAGTTTATTTCAAAAAAGGATGATGGACATTGAAGAACCTTCATGTAGAGTTTACTTTTTTATGGAAAAAGCTAGCCTTTCGGGAAAGAAACTGACCTTGCCTCTAATGCTGACAGTATGTTGTCCAAACCGGACCAAAAGGACACACAAAAAAAGTAACTGCCAAATTTTTGCCAAGATAGGGTAGATCAGACCTTCAAAATTCCTAATTTATAGAAAAGTCTGTCAGATATTCTAGAATGGTAAGCCAAAGATAGATGCCCCAGTGGCAGAAGAAACTTGGGTGAATGCCCAGGCAGTCAGCTCTTTCTGTGATTTCTTTTCATTTTGGAAGTTACTTGCTCTATACTTCCTGTTTACTAGGGTAATATATCCTTCTGGGGTCTTTAATGGAGTTAAAGACTATACAGTCATAGTTATAGTTTTCCTCAGTTATGATAAAAGATATATTAGGTATTGAACTTTTAACTCAGCAAAATAAAATAAATATTAAAGTATTCTTTCCCAAATTGCCAAATACAAATGGACTAAACATTGTGAATGTAATGCTTATCTGGTAATTGTTTTTATTATATATAGCTTTACTATAGTAGAATTAAGTCTTTTTCTTTTATTTAGACAAAAAGGAAAAATGTTATGGAATGACCTTTGTGTACTTGGAAGATGTGTTACTGTGACTGGTTTAATAAAAAGTTGAATGGCTAATAGCTAGGCAGGATTTTAGGCAGAGGACACTGGGAAGAAGTGGAGAGTCACAGACAGACAGAGAGGAAGCAGCATAGGCAATACAGAGTAAAGATAACAAAGTTATAAGACAAAAATAGATTGATAAAATAGGTTAATATAAGTTGTAAGAGTTAGTAACAAGTCCAAGCTAATGGCCAGTATTTTATAATTAATAAAATTTATCCATATTGTTATTTGGGAGCTGTCAGGTAGAACAAAATATCCGCTTACACAGGAGTCTTAACTGGGGTCATCTTTGTATATTTGTGGAAGATTCCTTTGCATCACATTTCTCCCTGACCCTAAAGTGCTCTCCTCTTCTAGTCATTTCTTCCATCCACCCTCAGAACCTGTCAAATTCCCATCTCCATCCTACCCTAGTCCACCCAGGAGATCTCTTCTTTACATAGTTTAGCAAGTGTTCCTGTGATAGGATAGAGCATCCTTTGAGCATATATGCCCAGGAGTGGTACAGTTTAGTCTTGAGCTATATCACTACTGATTGTTTGAGAAACTGCCATATTAATTTCCAAAGTGACTGTATAAGTTTGCAATCACATCAGCAATGGAGGAGTATTACCCTGGTTCCACATCCTCTTTAGCATAAGCTGCCATTTGCATTTTTGATTTTAGCCATTTTGACAAGTGTAAGATGGAATCTCAGAGTCCTTTGGTTTGCGTTTTTTTGGTGACTAAGAATTTTGAACAATTCTTTAAGTGTTTCTTTACCATTTGAGATTCTTCTGTTGAGAATTCTGTTTTAGGTCTGTACCCCATTTTTTAAATTGGATTTTTTTAATGTCTAGTTTCTTGAGTTCTATATATATCTTGGAGATCTGCCCTCTGTTGGATGTGGAGTTGATGAAGATTTTTTTTTCCTATTCTGTAGGCTGCAATTTTGCCCTGTTGACAATGTCCTTTGCCTTATAGAAACTTTTCAGTTTCAGGAGGTCCCATTTATTAATTGTCAGTCTTAGTGTCTGTGCTACTGGTGTTCTATTCAGGAAGTTGTCTTTAGTGCCAATGCTTTGAGGGTGTTTTCTACTTTCTCTTTTATCAGGTTTAATGTAACTATAATTATGTTGACTTCTTTGATCCACTTGGCCTGAAATTTTGTTCAGAGTGATAGATATAAATCTACTTTTATTCTTCTATATGTTGGCACCATTTGAAGATTTTTTCCATTGCATAATTTTGACTTCTTTGCAAAAATCAGGTATTCATATGTGTGTAGATTTATGTCTGGGTCTATGATTTCATTGTTTTAATCCACCTGTCTGTTTTTATGCCAATACCATGCTGTTTTTATTACCATAGCTCTGTAGTAGAGCTTGAGACCAGGGATGGTGATACTTCCAGCAGTTCTTTTACTGTACAGAACTATTTTAGCTATAATTTTTGTTTTTATATCTGAAGTTGAGTATTGTTCTTTTGAGGTCTGTAATAAATTGTATTGTAATTTTGATGGGAATTCTGTAGATTGATTTTGGTAAGATGGCCATTTTTACTATGTTAATTGTACTGATCCATGAGGGAAATCTCATCTTCTGTTATGTTCTTCAATTTCTTTCTTTAAAGACTTGACATTTTTATTATACAAGTCTCACTTGCTTGGTTAGAGTTCCATCAACATGTTTTATATTATTTGTGGTTATTATGAAGATTTTTGTTGAGTCTTAGTGTGACTGGGGTATCAGGGTAACTGTGGCCTCATAAAATTTTTTGGCAATGTTCCTTCTGTTTCTATTTTGTGAAATAATTTGAAGATTACTAATATTAGCTATTCTTTGAAAATCCAGTAGAATTCTGCACCAAGACCATCTTGCCCTGGGCTTTTTTGGTTGAAAGATTTAATGACTGCTTCTATTTTCTTAGGGGTTATAAGTCAGTTTAAGTCATTTATCTGCTCTTGATTTAATTTTGTTATGTGGTATCTATCAAGAAATTAGTCTGCTTCTTTTAGATTTTCCAATTTTGTTGAGTACAGGTTTTGAAGCACGACCTAGTGATTGTCTGGATTTCCTTAGTGTCTGTTGTCTTTTCTTTTCTGATTTTGTTAATTTGGATATTCTTTCTCTGCCTTTTAGTTTGAATAATATCTTGTTTTGTTGATTTTTCTCACAGAACCAACTCTTTGTTCTGTTGATTTTTTGTATTTTTTCTATGTTGTTGGTTTTATCCTTTAGTTTGGTTACCTCCTGCCTTCTACTCCTCTTAGGTATGTTCTCTTCTTCTTTTTGTTCTGGAGCTTTCAGTTATGCTGTTAAGTTACTAGTATGAGATTTCTCCAAATTCCTTATGCAGACACTTAGTCCTATGAATTTCCTCTTAGCATTGCTTTCATTGTGTTGCATACATTTGGGTGTGCTGAGCATTAATTTTCATTAAATTCTCAGAAGTCTTTAATCTCTTTCTTTGATTCAGAATTGATATTTCAACTTGATGAATTTCTCCTATGATGAATATAAAATACACTTTTCCATCTGTTTTTGTTTTGAGTTGAAGTCTATTTTGTTATATATTAGGATCGCTATACCAGTTTGCTTTTTAGGTCCTTTTGATTGGAAAAATCTTTTTTCAATATCTTACTCTGAGGTAATACCTGTCTTTGATGTTAAGGTGTGTTTTTTGTATGCAGCAGAAGAATGAATCCTGTTTTCATACCCGTTCTGTTAGTCTCTGTCTTTATACTGGTTAATTGAGGTCATTAATATTGGGAGATATTATCAGTTATTGTGACTTTATGTTTGTGTGTGTGTGTTGGTATTGATGATGATGGTGGTGGTGGTGGTGGTAGTGATGAGTGTGTCCCTTCTTTGAATTTTACTGGTGTGGGATTATCTGTTGCCTGTGTTTTTGTGGATGTAGTTAACTTTCTTGAGTTGGAGTGTTCCTTCTAGTACCTTCTTAGGACTAGGTTTATATATAGATATTGATTAAATTTGATGTTGTTATGAAATATTTTATTTTCTTCATCTATGGTGAATGAAAATTTTTCTGGGTATAGTAGTCTGGGCAGGTATCCATGGTCTCTTAGAATCTACAAGACATTTGTCCAGGCTCCCTGGTTTTTGGGAGTCTCCATTGAGAAGCTGATTGTAATTCTGATGGGTCTGCCTTTATATGTTACTTGGTCATTTTCCTTTGCAGCTTTTAATAATCTATATGCTTCTTATATTTTTATAGGTATGTTTTTCTTTAGGTAGGAAAATACTTCTATGATGATTTTGTTGAATATATCTTCTTGGGCCTTTGAACAAGAATAATAATTTTATTTCTCCTCCTCCTTCTCCTATTATTCTTTGGTTTGGTCTTTTCATAGTGTCCCAGATTTCCTGGATGTTTTGTGCTAGAAATTTTATATTTAACATTTTCATTGACCAGTGAATCTATTTCCTCTATTGTGTCTTCAATTCTGAGAGTCTTTCTTTCATCTCTTGTATTATGTTGGTGATGCTTCCTACTCACTTACCCTCAGATTTTCCATTTCCAGAATTCTCTCAGTTTGTTTTCTTTATTGCTTCAATTTTCATTTTCAGATCTTGAACAATTTTATTTGTTTCTGTCAACTGTTTTTTCTTGACATTCTTTAAGAGTTTTATTGATTTTCTTCAATTTTTTGTTTGTCTTTTCCTCAATTTCTTTAAGGGATTTTTTTTCATTTCCTCTCTAAGGACCTCTGTCATCTTCATAAAGTTATTTTAAAGGTTGCTTTCTTGTGTTTCAGCTGTGCTGGAAATGTCCAGGTCTTGCTGTCAAAGGATAGCTGGGTTCTGGTGCTAACATATGTTGCCCTTTCTGATATTGACTGTTATACTGGTGTTTAGGCATCTAGATTTTGGATGACTACTAAGTGGTCCAGAGTTCTGGTAACTGGTGAGTCTCCACTTCTGACAGGGTGTCTATGATAAGGTTTTTGGAGCCTTGGGTACCTTGATCAGGTAAAGCTCATGTCTTTTGGGTACCTTGGACCAGTCTGGCCTTCAGCGTAGCTGTCAATGTTGCTCTTCCAATTGGTGTGGGCTGTGTCTGGGCCTTTGGAATCTGCTGGAGTTCTGAGGAAGGACTGGTTGTGGGAAGAATGTTGAGGTGGGAGGGACTAGTGAGGGCTGTACCAGAGCAGAGACCTTCTTCTGGTGCTGTGGGATAATGCTCTTGTATATTGTAAAGATTTGTGGAGAAGAAAAAATGACCTGATGTGGCGGGAGGAGGAAGGGACCTTGAATAAGGATATACAGGGATGGGAAAAAAATTCAGAGGGAAAGCTGAACACAAAGTAAATATATGTGTAGCAATCTTATTTGCATTATCACCCTTGATAAGCCATGCTTATGATTTTTATCTTCTTTATAGTTATTGTTAACTTATCAGCATTTTAAATTCATTTTACTGTTTTTCTTGATAAATAAAAAATAAATAAAGAAGAAGGAAAAGAAAAGATTTGTAACTCATAATAAAACTCTAATTGGTCAATAGCCAGGCAGGAAGTATAGGCAGGAGTCTAGCCCTTCTCCTGTGACCCCTTCCCTTTTGGCTGAGGACTCAGAGGCATTCTGTCTGAAGATTTGTGGAGTTGTCTGGATGAGAAGAGGCTGTGGCTTGTTCCTCTGTCTCTCTGATCTTTAAGATTTTCCCTAATATCTGGCTCCAGATTTTTTTTATTATAAGACCAAGAAGAATTCATGCACTATCTAGCACCCAACTTTTTGGGCATGAATTTCCACAAAAGATGCTTACCTGTGGCTTTGCAGCCACTGCCACAGGCCAAAGCTACACGTGACTGAAGTCACTACCCAACTGGCTAAATTTTCCTTTAGGGAATTCAAGAGGCATAATTAGGTCAGAAGTGGCTGTGGTTTGTTCTCCTGTCTCTTTGATCTTTCAGTCCCCCCACCAAAGGTGGCAACCGGGCTAGGGGAATTTCTGGGAAGAGGAAAGTCAGAGAAGCAGTCACCAGTCAGACATAGAGGAAACAAGATGAGAATGCTGGACTGAGCAAATGTACCAAGCTACATGGCTAAACATAGATAAGAACTTTGGGTTAATTTAATTGTAAGAGCTAGATAGAAATATGGTTGAGCTGCTGGCCTAGCAGTTACTATAATATTAAGCTGCCTAGTCAATTATTTGGGAAGTGGCTGCCAGTATTTGAGAGTTTCTGGTGGGACAAAAACTTCTGACTGCCTTCTGAAGTTGGGGGCAGGGTCCAGCAGTGGTGCTGGTACTGAGATGGAAGTGAGCAGGCCACAGGACAGTAAGGCCACTCACCATTTGTAGCCTGTGGGGTCTATACCTCAGTGGTGCATGTCCACTAAGGTTAGGGGCAGGGTCCAGCAATAGCAGAACCAAGGGTCAGCTGGAATGATACTAGCATGGGGAAGGGTCTCCAGGGAGAGATACAGTTCTGCTGGCAGGTGGATCACTCACCCATTTTGGCTTTATTTGTAATATTTCTAAGTCGAAATTGAGAGACCCTGCAAGCTTTCTTCTTTGTTGTTCTGGTTCCACAGAGATGACAGCCCAGGCTAGCCTGTTAGATGATAAAATGTGTATGACTCAGCTGATCTCCATTGCCCCTAGTTGAGAGCCAGCCTACATATAAAAGCTGAGCTTCCTAACTGACCTAAAAATAATATACAGATGAATGATTCCAGCCAAGACCAACAGGAGGGCCACCCACCTTGAGAACAGTTCAGGTTCCCAACCTACAGAATCCTTAGCTAAATAAATGGTTGTGTGAAGCTCCTGAGTTTTTGGATGAGTTGTTGCACACGGAAATAGAAGGCTAGTAAAGATGTTCAAGGGGAATCTTCCGAACTAATTAGAAGGTGTTTTATCATATAGCCTGCCAATAGGAATACAATTAGCCAAACAAAGCTCACCAGGAATTGTTGGGTAATGACTGTCATGATGTAGGAGCAACATTGTCAACCACATTGTCAACCACACTGAGCTGGCATTTCCATAGTGCGTCAATATCCAAGGGACAGATTGCTGAGGCTTCACGCAGCTTGATGATAGTGACTATGCCATAGGAGTAATGGTTGTGAACGTTCAGAAGTTTTACCAGTTTTTAAGGTAATGTCTTCCTAACTTTTCTTAAGGATTTGCTCAATGAATCCTCTCATCTCAATGCCAAAGAGGGCTCCCTCCCACTGTTTGCAGAAAAAGAAAACAACTTTTCCTCTTTATAACATGGTTTCAGTAGAGTTTTCTGTTCCCTTTGTATGAGTTCATACGTACTATGCCACTGAGACCAACCTTGGTGGCCCAAATACACTGCTTGCTGATGCTTCTGTGTTTTCATGTTGATGCTTTGCCCACCTGGACCCCCTTTAATGGCTGCCAAGACCCTTTCAAAACCCAGTAACACAGACGGTAGCTTCTTGGGAAACATTCTTTATTAGATGACAGCACTGGAGTCTAATAAAGTCTAAGCTCTTAGATCTCAACCACAGGATTTTGCCACACTGCTGCAAATATTCCTCCCACTGCCAATCTTGTCTCTTCTCCAATTCCCATTTGTAGGTCAATTCCAACACACATTTTATAATAAAGCAGGGTCTCAAAATTACTTTAAAAAATAAATGAAAAGTGAACCTATATTTGAATGGGGATTTGAATCACTGTCTTGCATTAGATAGTCTCATTAGCCCTATTTTCCAAATGAGGAAACAGAGGGCCAAAACAATTAAGTGGCTTGTCACAGGTCTCTCAGTGATACACATGTAAGAGACAGGAACCCCAGAGCTTTGAGTGTCCAATCCCTGTACTATCATCCTTTGTCTTCTCATTGAATAGACGTTTATTTTGTGATGACTTTTCCAGACACACTCTTTTCCTCCACACCATGTTACAAACCTACTATGACTATTCTTGGTCCAGTTTCTGCACTGAACCACACTGGACTAGATATGTTCTATCACCAAACTTCTGAGTGTTTTATTGTATCCTTCTCTTACCATTGGGCTATGAGAAATTTGAGAGTTATCTATAACCCCACTATAATTCCATCAACTAAGTTTTTGTTTGGTTGGTCAAGTGATGAACTTTGTAATCATAAGGCTTGGAAGTATTCAGCTGTGGACAGATAATGAAGAAACTCTTTAATTTTCACAGGGGTCTCAGTCTTTGTCTTGATGGTAGCCAAAGGACAGAAGGAATTTTAAGCAGGCAATGTGCCATCCTTTGAGGGTAAAATGGAGATTTTGAAGGAAAATGTGCAGGAATAGTCAGTGCTCTCTGACTCAGAGAACAACACAGGAGGCTTCCAGTGGACAGTGTTTTGCTCTACACGGGCCTTCTCCAGATATTCATGTAGGTTTAAGGGCACCATGGCTTTCTTTCTGTGGACTGCCCTTAGGGGAATTAATACTAGAACCATAGGCATCCAGAATGTCTAGCTATTTTTCACTGAAGGCTCTTGGTAGAAGGCAAAATGAAATCTCTACTGCTAGCTTAGAAGTCATCAAGTAGGAATGATTTCTAGTCCAGAGTTCCTTGTATGGCCAGGTTTAAACCCACTTCCTATGAGGCTTAGGCTGAGGTTGCACCCTGTTCAGTGTCTCTCACTCCCTATCCCATTTTTCCTACTTCCTCACTGGAAAATTTCCCTAAAAACCTCCTTAGATATGTGTTTCTGTCTCAAGGTCTATTCTGAAGAAGCCAACCTTAGATACACACATGGACATATATGGCGATGCAGAAATGAAATGTAAGCGGTTTTTGTGCCTCAAAGCAGTGACTAAGAAAAATATACTGTCCCTTTTTCATGCTCTCAGGCTGTCAAGAGATGTTCATTTTGCCTTCTAGGATTGTTGTGAGGATAGATTGATAGCAGAAAGATTTGCAGAATTTATGATTCCTTCTTCATCCATGAGGGCATTGTTACAATGTCCCCTCATTTCTTTAAAATTATCCATAATATAGAGAAGTCACAAGTCTGTCCCTTTTCATCTGAAAAAGTGGACGTTGTTTCCCTGGGCCACACAGAGCCTTTGATTTCCTTGTCTTCATCATCTGATTTTCTTTTCTTTGCTTCTTCTCTGTGGGCTAAACATGAGAAGAAGGGGCTTATAGCTTTGTGTCATAAGATAAAGGTAAGTAGTACAAAGGACCCCTACAGAGTAACACAGTGCCTGCTCAAGAGCCAAAGTTGGGAGTTAGCATTGGCTAGATAAGTACTGGATAATTGTCTTAGTTGGGGTTTCTATTACTGTGAAGAGACAGTCATGACCAGGGCAACTCTTATAAAAGAAAACATTAAATTGAGATGCTAACTTACAGTTTCAGAGGGTTAGTTTATTATCATGGTAGAGGAACATGATGGTTGGAAGTATGGTGACATGCAGGCAGATATGGTGGTGGAGAACTCTATATCTTGTAGTGAAGTGTCTTACTGTGTGAGGCTTGTGCATATATGAGACCTCAAAGCTCACCTCCATAGTGACACACTTCCTCCAACAAGACTGAACCTACTCCAACAAGGCCTCATCTCCTAATAGTGCCTCTCCCTTTGGGGCCATTTTCTTTCAAACCACCACATTCCACTCCCTGCCCCCCCCAAGCTTAAAACAATACTATAATGCCAAATGCATTTAGTTCAACTTCAAAAGTCTCCATAGTCTATCACAGTCTTTGTTTAAAAGTTCCAAGTCTCTTCTGTACTCATGTAATCTCTTAACTTAGTTCCCTGTAAAATTAAAAAGCAGATCATGCTCTTCCAACATATAATGGCACAGAATATGCATTACCATTCCAACATGTAGGGAAAGAAGCATAGTGGGGAAACACTGGATCAAAGCAAAACTGAAGACCAGATGGATAAACTCCAAACTCTGCATCTCTATGTCTGATGTCAAAAATACAGTTCATATTTTCAACTTCTTTTAACTTTATTGACTGCAACACACTTCTGTCACTAGTCACGGAAGCACCTTTCTTCTGTTCTTAATTCCAGACCCATGTACCTGAAGCTGCCAGGTTCTGCTGCTTACTGGGGTAGAACATGCCCCCCTCTTTCAATTACATCTTCACCAACTTAGTGTTTTTGATAGTTTTGTTCACTGCCCAAGCTTGGCTATCCTGAAACTGGATCTATAGACCAAGCTGGCCTTGAACTCTGAGAGTTTTCTGGTTTTGATGATTTCCTTTACTACCTAAGCTTGGTTTTTCTGAAATGTGCTCTGTCAACCAGGCTGGCCTCCAACTCAGAGATCTACTAGCCTCTGCCTTATAAATGCTGGAATTAAAGGCGTGCACCATCACACCTGGCTTTAAGCTTTTCTTTAATTCCTTTTCACAAGTTGGAAACTTTACTGGGTGAGGATTTTGCCCTGAGGTCACCACTTCCTTTATTCCATTTCTTAATCTGTTTATCTCATTGAACACAGAACTTAGATCCATTGCACTTTCTGATGCTCTTTTTCTCCTCAACTATTTTTCCTTGCTCAGCTTGCTCCTTTTCATTATAAATCTTTAAAAGAGTGGCTAGTAATAATACAACAGGGACTATCCTAGGATGCTTTGAGATTTCCTCTGCCAAGTTAATTAATCCTAAACTTTTCACTTTAGCCTCAAATGAACTTTTCAGATAAGAGCAAAAAAAGCAACCACATTCTACACTAAAATATCACAGGAATAATTTCTAGACAACATACTAAAATTTTTCTCCTCTGAAAACTCTTGAGCTAGCCCCCTACACTGGTTCAAACCACTCATTGTCTTCCATGCTTCTACTAGTATGGCTCATTAAGTAGAATTTAAAGCATTCTACTTTTTTTCCAAACTTAAACTCCCAAAGTCCATATTACTCCAAACTAAAACATGGTCCAGCCTATCACAGTAATACCCCATTCCCTGGTACCAACTTATCTTAGTCAGGGTTTCTATTGACACCACAAAACACCATGGTCACAAAGCAAGTTGGGGAGGAAAGAGTTTATTTGGTTTACACTTCTACATTGCTGTTCATCACTGAAGGAATTCAGGACAGAAACTCAACATGGCAGGAACCTACCTACTGGCTTGCTTCCCATGGCTTGCTCAGCCTTCTTTCTTATAGAACCTAGGATCCTCAGTCCAGGGATGGCATGACCTACCATTGGCTGGGACCTCCCCCATTGATCACTAAATGAGAAAATGCCTTACAGCTGGATCTCATGGAGGCACTTCCTCAACTGAGGCTCCTTCCTCTCTGATTACTCTACCTTGTTTCAAGTTGATACACAAAACCAGCCAGTACAATGGATAGGAAATAAGGGTAAGGACTGAGGTTGAAATAATTTGCCTGTTCTCTAGGACCTTGGTGTCCAGAGGAACAGGAAGGGTGTTCCTCAAAAAAAATATTGTATCTGTCACAGTGTTTGTTAGAGAACCACAAAAAGGTTGAACTCATATCCTCAATGTGATGATACCAAAAAGTACACTGAAATGAAGCTGCTCATATTTTTCGGATACAGTTCTAGCATGATCATCTCTGGGAAATGTTCCCCAATTCCACCTACTGAGACCAAACTCTCATGTGTTCTGTTCCCTCTATTACAACTCTCAGTGACTGTACACTGCTTCAGTCTACTCTTTTCTTGACTATGGAATCTTTGAACAGAGACCAAGTCTAAGTCATTTCTGAATTCTGATGCTACAATAATAAGTTGAGCTAGGATCCTGACCACATTTTAGCCAGAGGCTAGTTCTGAGCTTCAGGTCTTACCTGAGTCACAATATTGGTCAGAGACTAAGAAACACTCAGTGTAGTCTAAACCTTGATTTTGGTCACAATCTGAATTTTAAATTTGTTCCCAGCTGGGCTCTCCTCTCAGCCATGATAAAGCCAGGAACCTTGCTCTAGATTAAGTCTTAACTACAGCTGTAAACTAGACCAGGATTCATCCAATACGCCTGCTAGTTCACAAGGGCCTCAGTTTAGAAAACCATCTTGCTATTTAATGACCCCTGTGCACTTATTTTAAATTCTCCTTGTTTCATCTTTTTCTGCCTTCATGTCTTCATTGGACAGTAAGCATGCCCAGAGCATAATAATCTGGCACAGGGTGGAACCTCTAAAGACTTCTGAGCAGAGCTTGTCTGCTAAGTGACCATGCCCTGATGATGAGTTTACCGTGGTTGTTCTGAGTAGGGACTAGAGTTGATTGATCTGATCATAATTGAATTCAGTTTTCCCTACCATGACCACATCTTCAATCAATGGCCATTTGAGACTTTTTACAAACCATAGAATGCTGGGCATGGTATCTGACTTTTCCTTCTCTAGAAGTGAGAGAGGAGTCAAGAACTTGAGGACAAAGAAGATGAGAAGGAGAACTTTGCCTTCCCAGGCAGAAAATTAATTTAATTATAAAATCAGATTCTGTTACCAGAATTGTTTACATTTGTGTTTTAAGGAACTTGCCATCTTCTGAATCTAATAGATGGAGCAGTCAGAGCCTGACTGCTACAATGGTTTTTAATTTGTTTGGAAATTAGTCCAAATAATGAAGAAATGCTTTCAATACATCACAAAGGCAATACAACTGGCACATCTTATTTTAAACAATGACAACACAATTCTTAACGTAGAATAAAGAAACACATCTGTCAGAAACAGGCTATGGTCCTCTGGTTTGGAAAGGTTTTTTTTTTTTTTTTTTTTTTTCAAAGAAGTTGCTAATGTCTAACAAGACTTCATACTTTGCACTCAGGCATCTATCATTTCATATCTACAAGACAGACCTGATGTCAGGCAGTTAGCCTTACCTTATATTTAAGAGAAAGAAGATTCAGGCTCAGGAGTCTTTCCTAGAGCACAAGGTTGAGCTAGCACCTTCTGCTCCCAATGCCATCCCTCTGGGTTAGATAAATAAAAGGGCTTCTGTGTTGTGGGATAATCTTTTTGTACATTGTAAAGCTGTTTCTCCACTAACAAGCCTTTTGATTAGTGTAATAAACATCTGAGTATTCAATAGCTAGGCAGAGAAGATAGACGGAACTTCTTCTGGGCAGAGATAGGAACTCTGGGAAGGAATCTAGGAGGTGGGGGTTTGCCAGCAAGTCATGGGACAAGTTGAACATACAGTATGGAGGAAAGGTAATGAGCCACATGGCAGAACATAAATTAATATAAATGGGTTGATTTAAATTATAAGAGCTAGTTGGTAGCAAGCCTAAGCTAAGGCCAAGCTTTCATACTTAATAAGAAGTCTCCATATCATTATTTGGGAGCTGTCATTCCAAAGAAATGTCAGCTACAGCTTCTGCCCTTGTAAGAAATGGGCAAGTGTCTGGCACCTATTGGGGTTTTGGTCAATCAGTGTGACGTGTTAACAATGACTAGTGTCTTAATTACTTACCCATGGCAGTGATAAAATACCTGACAAAAAGTGACTTGATGGAAAGAGGATTTATTTTAGCTCATCAGCTGAAGGCACAGACATGGTAAGCATTGACACAGAAGCGTGAGGTGGCCAGTCACATTGCATACAACCAAAAAGCAGAAAGAGATAATGGCATTGTACTACTTATCTTTTCCTTTACATTCCATTTTAATGTGTCTTTCTACCTCAGTTAAACCTTTCCAGAAATGTTCTCACAGACATGCCCAGAAATGACTTTTTCAGTTGGTTTAAAATCTAGTTAGGTTGAACATTGGCCATAACAACTGGTGATGTAGACCAAATCCATGTATAATAGTCTCATGGCCCATTTGTAGACACAACTGCCTGTCTTCTCCTTTTACTGCCATTATTAACACACTGGGTGACCTTGTACCTTTGCTTTTCCTTTCTGCAAACCGTAGTTTCTTCTTCAGTAAGTGGGGTCAATATCTATGCCATTAGTATGAAAACTAAAGACATGGTTAGTACAGTAATAAGTGGTCACTAATTAGTGGTTGTGAAGTGTGAAACCTTGATCAAAGCCAATGTGGATTGGCTTTGTCATGGAACTGCCATGGCACTTTTGATGATACTTGGTGTGTTATCAGTATCTCAGTTGTATCCTCTGTGCTCATCTTCAGTGTGAGATGTGGCAGTTACATTATGAGAGATTGCTTCATAGAGTTGTAAAGGCTTCAGCTCTCCATTGAAGATGGGAGATTCACTTCTCAGGTCCCTTGCTTCTTCTTTCATTGAAAATTATAATGGTCTGGGGCTAGTCTAATAATAAAAATTAGACTTATGGAAGCTGATTTTTTTAAGAGACAAGGACTTGTTCCAGTTTCCTGAGCTTAATCAATACCCCTGCCTCTGCCTCCAAAGCAGTTGGGAATATGGGCACATACCACTGTACAGAGATGAAATAGATCTTTAAATGTTTTCTACAATTGCGAATAAGTTTCAGATTTCAGAAAGCAAACTGCTGGGGGTTTCAGGGAGAAATAGTGGTTTGCCCAAAATAGATGCCGAGGTACTGAGAATGAGGGACAGGAGGCAGAGCATGGCCAAGATGGACAAAGGAAATCAATTTGTTCTGACAGTTGTAAACCACTGGAGAGTTTGAAGAAAAATGGTATCTATGAGTTTTTAAAATTTTTTTATTTTTATTGAATATATATGTTTCACATAATGTATCCTGTTTATGGGTTTTTCTCATTCTATTTCTCCCAGTTCCTCTCTGCTTCTTCTCTCATCCAGATCCATTCCCTTTATGCCTCTCATTAGACAATAAGAAGGCTTCTAGGAATAATAATAAATTAAATAAGATGAAGCAAAAATCCACACATTGGAACTGGACAAAACAAACAAAGAGAGAAAAGGAGCCCAAGAAAAGGTATAAGAAATAAAGACCTACTTGTTCACACATTTAGGAATCTCATAAAAACACTAAACTGGAGTCCATAATATACATGCAAAGGACCTGGTGCAGACCCTTGGAGTTCCTGTTCCTGTTCTCTCAGTCTTCAGAGAGAGATTCAGATTCATGTGAGCTTTGATCGTGTTTATTTTGAGGGCCTTGCTTTCTTGGTGGTCTCCATCTCCTTTAGCTTTTACATAACTCTACCTTCTCTTCCATAGGGCTTCTTGATCCCTAAGGGGAAGGATTTGATGTAGACATCCCATTTGGGGCTGAGTGTTCCAAGGTCTCTATGCATATTGTCTGGCTATGAGTCACTGCATTTGTCTCATCTGTTGAAGGGGAAAGCTTCTCTGATGATGGCTGAACAAGTCACTCATCTATGAGTACATTAGAATGTTGTTAGACATCATTTTATTGCTACTTTATTTTCTTAAAACCATTAGTATTTGATTTTATCCTGGGCTATCTAGTCTTAGGTTTTTGGTCACTAGAGCAATATCAGGTATGTGTTACATCTCATGGAGTAGGCCATAAGTCAAAGCAGACATTGATTGGCTACTCCCACAAGATTTGTGCCACCATTATACTAGCATCTTTCAGATAGGACATCATTGTAGATCAAAGAGTTTGTGGCTGCATTGGTTTTTTGTTTCTTCTTTGGTAACTATCATGTAGAGAACTTCCTGTACCAAAGATGCTACAATATAGAGGTGAAGGCTTCATGTAGGCATCAGCTCTACTTCTCCATGCTCAGTGAGTTGTGTAGGTATTGTCTTCAGCAATGGGGCCTTGCTATCACTTTGTAGAGATCAACATATAGTCTTGGAAACAGCTTGGTATGTTTGGCAGTTTCCATACAACCCCTTTGGTCAGCAACTCAATTAGATATAACCAAATCCTGGTACTGGAAGCTTCATTTGGTGACAAGAGATTCCATTTGGGCCTCTGTCTCCTCTATTATCTGCTGATTTCATTTAGATCACCTTCATATGTGTATGTATTTTAGCAGTTTCTATACTATACTAGATTTCCATTGACCTTTAATTTTAGCTGTCTTACCCCATATTCAATATTCACTCCCTTGTTCCCATCTCCCCACTTATCTCCATGTGGTTGTATCATTTATTTATAACTATTTGTTCTGTTTCTTTTTCCTAATAAGATCTATCTATCTCTTCAGTCTCTTACTTTTTACCTATCCTCTGTGGTTCTATGGATTATAGCTTGGTCATCATGGATTTCACAACTATCATACACATATAAAAAAATACATACCAGTTTGTCTTTTGGGGTCTGGAATACATTACTCATGATGATTTTTTTTGGTAGTTTTATCTATTTATCTGTAATTTTCACTTAAAAAATGGCTGAGTAATATACTATATTGTGTGAATATTCCACATTTTCTTTATCTGTTCTTCTAAGGAGAGACATCTAAGTTGTTTCCAACTTTTGGATATTATAAACAGAGCAGCAATGAACATGTTTTAACAAGTGTCTCTATGATAGGATGAAGTGTTTTGGGGGGTATATTCCCAAGAGTGGTAGAGCTGGATCTTGAGGTAGATGGATTCCCATCTTCCTGGGGGCACTGCCACGCTGATTTTCAAAATGGCTTTACAAGTTTGCATCCCCACCAGCAATAGCTGGATCTCACTTCACATCTTAGCACCATGAGCTGTCACCTGTATTATAGATCTTTGCCATTCTGACAGGCGCAAGATGAAATCTCAAAGTAGTTTTGATTGGCATTTTCATGATGGCTAAGAATGTTGAACATTTCCTTCCTCCTTAGCAATTTAAGTTTTCTCTTTTAATGTTTTTGTTTAGATTTGTACCCCATTTTTAATTTGGATTATTTGTTTTTATTAATGTCTCCCTTTTAGAATTCTTTATATATTTTGGATACTGGCCCTCTATCATATGTGGAGCTGGTAATTTTCCCCCATTTTGTAAGCTGCCTCTTTATCCGAGTGATGGAGTTTGCCTGTTTTGAAGATTTTCAGTCGAATGAGGTCCCGTTTATTAATTGTTGATCTTAGTGCCTATGCTAATGCTGTTCTGTTCAGAAAGTTGTTTCCTCTGGCTATTCCTTCATTTTGCTTCTGTCAGGTTTAGTGTATCTGTTTTTTTTTTTTCCTTCTTTATTTTGTATTTATCAAAAAAACAGTAAAAAGAATTTAAAAATGCCGAAGAGTTAACAATAACTATACAGAGGATAATAATCATAAGCAAGGCTTATCAAGGGTGGAAATGCAAATAAGATTACTATACATATATTTTCTTTGTGTTCAGCTTTCCCTCTGAATTTTTTTTTTCCATCCCTGTATATCCTTATTGAAAGTCTCTTCCCCCTCCCACCACATCTGATCATTTTTCTTCTCTGCAACTCCCCATCCCCTCCCTGGGCAGGGAGCAGACAGTCCTATGGTCACACTGGCCCAATAATGCTTGGATCAGTCTTCACTCCC